>BCNH02000011.1:25773291-25786362 GCA_001662345.2 Metrosideros polymorpha var. glaberrima | reverse complement strand
AAGGTGAAGGCCCGAGAGGCACGGCTTTCAAGTTTTTCTTTTCTTTTAAATATTGTAAGAGTAAGAATTGGGCAAGAAGAAAGCCATTGACCATCTTTTCTGTCTTCTGGAGTTTCTTTTCCAAGCAACTTTTTACTTTTTTTCTTTTTGCCACACAGACTGATAAAGATGAAAGCCATTCACTGTGGTTGAAACGCAATCACCCAGACCAATTCATAGGAAAGAGATCGATTATGAAATTTATCGCTCAATGCATTGACACTTGAGATTTCACTAAATTTCTTGTTGGAAACAAATTTCATATTCGAACACATGAAAAACATGCCCAGGAAATTCTTGAATCACTGATCGAACTGGGTATATTACACTTCGGAACATACCTTATTTCCGCATATTAAATGCCTTGATTGCAGCTTTGAGAGAGTTCTTCCCTCTTTTTTTTTAGGGAGAGTAAGTGTTCTTCATCTTCTTTTTGCTTTAAAAAGTGAAAGAACGTAACTGCCTTTTCTACCAAAGGCAGTTACATGACGTTGAAAAACAAGTAACTGCTGGCAGTTACATTTGAAGGTTATATGTGTGACGCCCTAGAACGTCACACGCGACACGTGTATTTTTTTTTCTTAATTATTAGCATGCGAAAGCAAAATCAATCATTCAAACATTCCCCTACATGAAAATTGCATGAGTTTAATATACACATGCCTCTTTATAATAACATTCATATTGCTACTTTAATACATCTTATACCATAAGATTGATATGTCTCTTACACATACCTGTTTCGTTGGAAATTTGAGAAACCTGATCGAAAAATCAATCTCTGGCTCAATTCGCCGAAAATGGGGAGATTGATACCTCTCAAAGATTTAGATTAGTCGAAAATTAATTTGGTCAGTCCAATCCCATAATCTCCCCAAAATTTGAACAATCCGAACATAAGCTTAAAACAATTCTTGAATCATCTTTCAGGCTCGATTTCATTTTTTTCACTCAAAACCTATCCTCACTTCTTTTAACTGTCGAGTTAGCACCTTCAAACCATTCTAAATTGACATCCGCTGAAGGACATCGCATTACCATGGGTAATGAGAAGATTTATCATCTTTACACTAAGAAATTTCTCTTACAATTTGTCTAATCCCAAAATTGGAAAATATGAACAGCAACAAAGTCAAATGAATTCAACCACCTTAGACTTTTATAAGCTCTAAAACGTCCATTTGAGCTGAAGGATGCCGTGACCAGATTAGTGCCCAACGCAGATTCAATTTCCCCTCACCAATAGTTCACAAGTTGCCTACAGAAACTGGCCCACGCCAACTTCAAATTTCTTGGACATAACTTAAATGAAGTCTCCTTCTTCTTGAGACCTCTACCAACAAGTTAGAACACCAAGATCAGCACCCAAAATCACGCATGCAGCGATTCCGCGTTTCTCCCTTCTATTTTGCTTCGAATTGGTTTCACTTTCCTTCCTTATTCTCTCTAATGTCACTTTCTCCACCAATTTTTCATGCAATGTAGATTGGCTGGCCACTAGCTTGGGTCTAAAAACAATTTTCACTCTCTTTCTTTAGGGGTCTAACTGCTGCTACAATTATATTTACTTAGAGGCCTGCAATTTAGTAAAATACCTGGGCCACTTACGAAATTTCCAAATGAGTTTATTTAGGTCCCTCATTGATGAAACTTAATTTCTACCTCATCTGATCACGTATACGTACACCTACTGTCATCACAAGACGCTCCACCTTTTTACGTACTGCCCAACACCAACGCGGTAATTAAATTCCATGTTTAATCGATTTGCATAATCGGACTTCGCCGCATTCTTGGAGCCGTTGTGATTCGACCAACACCTTCGATTACTATGGCTGGCCATAGCGAAAAACAAAACGTCATATTTTGGGAGTCATTGTAATTATGATGAGGATGAGTTGGCTACTGACGACCTGTCAAGTCAACAGCAAGAGCAAAACGTTGTGAAGTTGTATGTTTGATGATTACAACGACTTGCATAGGTTTATGATGGTCCGTTGTAACAAATAGCAAACCGTCGTCAAGTTTGGTTCGCGAAGCGTAAATTAATAGTACCATCCCACAAATATGATATTTACACAAAGCGTGCGACGGTCAGTGGTAACAAAGAGAAAAATGTCGCATAACCAATAGTATCACACCTTAAAATCATGTCGCATTTTTTTCCCCTTCTACAAATATTTACGCAAAGTGTGCTACATAAGAAGAAAACGTCCCGCGACCAAGAGTATCGCACTATAAAATTGTCGCTTTATTCAGTTGGTTAAATTGACCGACTGTGGTCCAACGATGGTCAATGCGCGTGCCCAATCACAATTTCTATGTACTATATAGGCTCAATTGGTCATAGACTCGAACAATTTCTTCCAATTAGCTTCTCCTTATCAAGATGCATTCATTGAAGGTAGACTACTTGTCAATTTCTTCCAGGAACGTCCCGTTGCAGATTCATCTCTGAATCAAGACCAAACGATCAAGCTAAACATCACCGAAAGCGCGACAACAATCACGAGATTCTCATAAAATGAAAATGCCAATTTCGAATCCAACGAACTCTCATGAATATCATCCGTCAAAAGAAGCAAGCAGAATAGAAACAATCTGCAAGCCGAGACCTAATTTCGGAAAGGGCTCGTGTCTATTCACTTGCTTTTCACTACTGTCAAATTGAAGAGTTCTTCACGAAGTCCGTAGAAAAAGGGAAGCTAAAGATATTTTTGCCCCATCACCATCTAAAAGCCACAGTTTGAACAAGCCAACAGATCGATGAGGAATTTTGGAAATATGAAATTGTGTATCCCTCATATAAATTAAAAGAGAATCCGATTCCACGAATCATATTACATCAATGGACTTGCGTCAACTAAAAAGACCCCAAGCAAGATGGGAAGACTCACGAATCGACCTGAATAACTAGGGTTTCAAGAATACAGACGCTCAAATCCACCGTTTTCCACCAATTTGCTTGACATGTCAATTTCAATAAGGACTCGGAAAAGTAAGTCAAGCATGCTTGTCTTCTAGCGATTGAGTCTCATCGTTCTGTACCACCAATTTGCTCGACATGTCATTTCTTTTTTTGCCTTTTCGGTCTCCCTGATGTTTCTTTCTTTTTTCTTTTGGGCTGGGGGGTGTAATAACGTCATTTTTTAAATGCGGAGGGTGGGGTCCCATGGTTTTGTGAAGGGAGGTCGCCCTCGCCCCCAGCCCTTTCTTTTCTGCTTCTCTCTCTCTAGTGTCACGGGGCGGTAGATTCAGATCGGACCCGTGCGGCGACTTAAGCTTCCTTGGATCGTTGGAGCGCCTAAGCCAAGCCTTCTTCGCGGATCACCGCTCTTGCTTACCCGGATCGTAGAGAGAGAAGTGTTTAGAGAGAGAAGCTCTGGAAGAGAATGCTTTGCTTGGAATGTTTTGGATGATTCAAATGAAGGAGAGAGCACCTCTACTTATACTAGAGGGCCTCTTGTTACAATCGTTGATCATTCTTTCATCTAAGGGACGAGATTGCATCTCCCCGTCTACCAACCACTGACATTATTACACTTCCCCATTTACTATCTACCGACAATAAAGACAGGAAAGCTCTAGAATTGGGCGCAATTACAGTATCGCCCGCCCCTAAGAACATTCTGGAGGTCTTCAGGGCTTCCTGCTCGTTCATCTTGAGTTTTGCACGGTCCTTCCGTCTATGGAACCTCAGGACCGTGATATTCTCCCCCACCTATTCGAGCGACGTCCTCGGTGCTCTCAGCTCGGGGCTTGGTTTGAATGGCCGAGCGTTGGCAATTCTTCTTCTTCCGCGATCGCTTCGTCTTCTTTTTCTTGACTTGATCACGATGCGGTTCTGGAATTCCAACATTCGTTGGGATGGACTCCTTGTTTGATTTGGCTGACTCCATGTGGCCCGGCAAGTACGCCACTTCTGGGAAGAGGACATGGATCTGCATGCCCTGTTGAGTTAGGGTAGGAGGTTCTACCTTTGGCTTCTCCACATTTTGTGGTTCGGTGCGTGACTCGATCGTGCGCTTCTCAACTCTTGGCCCATCATCCACGAGTTGGATCGTGGGGATCATCTTGGTCTCGGACAGCCCCGAAACCAATGGCACCATGGACGGGCATTGAGGATCCATGATGGTGAGCATTTTCGTTCTTGTATCCACCAGGGCTTTTGCACTGTCGAAGAATTCCAAACCTAAGATAAGGTCGTAGTCGTCCAGGGGAATTACCTCGAAGTCAAGTTTGCCTCTCCAACCACCGACTTGCAGGTTTACGGCTCGGGCGACACCAACAGCAGCATCGTCTTCTGAGTTTATTGCCTTGTATCGGTGGGTGGTTGGTTCCACATGTAGCCCCAAGCTCTTGGCCGCTTCGCTTGATAAAAACATATTCGAGGCACCAGTGTCAACCAAGGCGTATAGTGTTGAACCACATACTTTGACTTCCACGAAGTACAAGTGCGAAGGCGTCGGATTTTTCTTGGGTGGAGCTTGGGTCTTCACGGATTTGGCTGAGTTGAGAATCTTCACGGCTCCAAGTCGCAGCTCCTTCTCTTGCTGTTTTGGCTCCTCGTCGTCGTGGGTGGCCAGCAAGGCGTTGATCCTATTCTTCTTTGGGCAAACTTGGGTCCAATGAGGACCGTTGCAAATGAAGCATGGGGATGGCGGTGGATTTTTGAACCGATCTTTGTAAGAATCCCCTTGGGGTCGGCTAGACTCACTTTGAGGTCGGCTCCACCTCGGGTTGGATGGTTTAGATGACCCTTCTCCCCATGATTTTCCTCGTGGATCCTTTCGATCACGAGTCATTTCGCTGAATTCGTCTTTGTCGTGGTGGCGATCCGCTCCCCCACCATTTCCTCTAAACTTTGAGGCTTCGGGTTTGGTGAAGTCGACGAGGGACTCCGCCACGATTAGTGCCTTGGAGAGACTACGAACTTCCCGACGCTTGAGCTCGAGCTGTACCCATGGCTTCAATCCATCCATGAACGCTCCGAGAGCCTCCTCCTCCCCAAGGCTGGGAATTTGGAGCTTGAGTTCGGTGAATTCCTTCACGTACTCTCGAACCGTGCCTCGTTGCTCAAGGCGATGGATCCTGCTACGAGCTTCCTGTTGGGCAAATTCGGGGAAGAAGTAGTCCCGAAACTCCTTGACGAAGTCGTCCCACGTGTTGATGGGATCGGCGCCTCGCTTGGTCTCGTCGTAACCTATTACTCCACCAAAGCATGGCATTATCGACTAGGAACATCGAAGCGGTTCGTACCTTGATCGGCTCGTCTTGCATATCCACGGCGCCGAAGTATTGCTCCATGCTCCATAAGAAGTTGTCCACCTCTTTAGCGGATCGTTCGCCCTTGAACTCTTTGGGCTTCGGCACCTCTAGTGTAGGCGCCATTTGAACGGGCATGGCACCGTTCGCGATGCTCGTTTTGCACAAGATGAGCTCCGTCTTGAGCTCCTGGACTTCCATCCTCAAGGCTTCGACCTCGGCTTTGCTTGGGTTGTCCTCCTTGATTTCTTGGACTTCAACCTTTAACGCATCAAGGGAAACTTCGAGGGCTTCATCTTTCTCGTGCAATGGGGCCGTGGCTTCATTCACGATCATTGTGAAATCTTTGCGGAGCGTATCTTCAACTTTGTTGATCCGCCCTCTTATCTCATCGAGTTCTTCAATGAACTCTATCATGGCACTCCTCATTCGAGTGAGCTTTTCGTCGACGGCGGCTACGGCGTCCATCGAAGCGTCTCTTTTCTTGTTGGCTTTCCCCTTCGCTGGAGCGATCTTCTCCTGGGGAGCATCATCCGCAACAAGCAAAGCAATTACCTCTTGGTTTGACATTCTCTCGACCGGTTGGTGTGCTTCTCGATCTCTTCGAATGGATCTCCTCTACTTTGCTCTGATACCACTTGTCACGGGGCGGTAGATTCGGATCGGACCCGTGCGGCGACTTAGGCTTCCTTGGATCGTTGGAGCGCCTAAGCCAAGCCTTCTTCGCGGATCGCCGCTCTTGCTTACCCGGATCGTAGAGAGAGAAGTGTTTAGAGAGAGAAGCTCTGGGAGAGAATGCTTTGCTTAGAATGTTTTGGATGATTCAAATGAAGGAGAGAGCACCCCTACTTATACTAGAGGGCCTCTCGTTACAACCGTTGATCGTTCTTTCATCTAAAGGACGAGATTGCATCTCCCCGTCTACCAACCACCGACATTATTACACTTCCCCATCTACCATCTACCGACAATAAAGACAGGAAAGCTCTAGAATTGGGCGCAATTACAGTATCGCCCGCCCCTAAGAACATTCTAGAGGTCTTCAGGGCTTCCTGCTCGCTCATCTTGAGTTTTGCACGGTCCTTCCGTCTGTGGAACCTCAGGACCGTGATACTAGCATCTGAATGAATGTGATACGATATTGAAATATTAATGTGGAAGTGAATTTTGCGAAAATGCCTTTTACCATTATGTCCTCGGCATCGGTGTGCGGTTTGGGTGTCGTGTTGCGCGGGTTGGGGTGGGTCGTGGCTTGGCTGGAGGGATGGTGTTCGTGTGGTGCTGTGCCGGGTCATCACTGTAAAAAGCGACAAAAGAGCAAACAGCTGTCGATTCTCGGAGAACGGGAAGTGGGAACACTCCTTGTTGAAACAGGAAAAGATTTTATCTTGCAATACATCGCCAATTACAAAACAAATGGTTCGCGAAAGCGAAAGGGCCCATTCGCGGGAAAACGTTGTACAGCTGTCACAGGCATTGGTCTCGATTGAGGCTTCAGCAGGAATGATGTTCCATTCTATAAGTAGAGTCATCAATCTTGTTAACGTTATGTAGACCTGCACCATCTCCCTCCTCCAAAAACCATCCATCCCCCCCAAAATCATGGTTTCTTCATCATTGCTGTCCATCTTGCCTCCTTTACATGTCTTCTGCTGCTTCTTCTCGCTCTTCTTGCTCGACACCCCTTCGTTTCATGGGGCAGGCATTTCTGCTTCCTCCACTCCTTTTTTCGCGATCAACGCGACTGAGAATAAAGGTGAAGCAGAGGCTCTCCTGAATTGGAAATCTACTCTTACCAACCACAGCCAATCTCTCCTCTCTTTGTGGCACGGCAACAATCCTTGCGGCTTTATTGGTGTCACTTGCAACGACTTCGGAGCCATCTCTCATCTAAATCTTTCCAATCTCGGTTTGAGAGGAACTCTAGAAGGCCTCGATTTCTCGCGCTTGACCAACTTGGTTAGCTTTGAACTTGCCTACAACTCGATCTATGGCTCCATTCCCTCAAGTATTGGTAACCTTTCCAAACTCAACTCTCTTGATCTTTGCCTCAATGAACTGTCTGGGGGCATTCCTCCAAGTATAGGTATGCTCGAAAGTCTTCATTATTTGGTCCTACGTGAAAATCAACTTTCTGGGCCCATTCCTCCTTCTCTTGGAAAATTAGGCAATTTAACTGAATTAGACATTTCGATCAATAACTTTTCCAGTTCCATTCCGAGAGAGATAATTGACTTGAGGAATTTGCAGTATCTTTCCTTAGGGAAAAATGGACTTTCGGGACCCGTACTTTTGGAAATCGGGTGGCTCACTTCTCTTATTTCCATTGACCTATCAACCAACTATCTCACAGGATCAATTCCTCGTTCCATCATAAACTTGACAGCTTTATCATATCTTCACCTTTCTGAAAATGGATTTTCGGGACCTGTACCTTCAGAAATCGGGAGGCTCACTTCTCTTATTGAGCTTGACCTATCAGTCAACCATCTCACAGGATCAATTCCTCGTTCCATCGGAAACTTGACAGCTTTATCATATCTTTACCTTTCTCAAAATGGACTTTCGGGACCTATACCTTCAGAAATTGGGAGATTGATACCTCTCAAAGTCTTGGGTTTGAAAGGGAATGACTTGGTCGGTCCAATCCCATCATCTCTCTGGAACTTGAGCAATCTCAATTATATAAACCTTAACTCAAATCATCTTTCAGGGTCGATTGCACAAGAGTTGGGGAATTTGATATCTCTTACAATATTACTAGTATTTAATAATAATTTGACTGGTCCAATCCCTACATCAATCGGAAACCTGCTCAATCTGTTTGTATTAAACCTTGCTGCCAACAAATTTTATGGTTCCTTGCCTTCTGAATTCAATGGGTTAACACGTTTGAGGGAATTGTATTTTTCTAATAATGAATTAGAGGGGGTGTTGCCAGAAGATGTATGCCTGGGAAGATCATTGAAAAAATTCCACGTCTTCAATAATCAGTTCACGGGTCCCATTCCAACAAGCTTAGAGAACTGTAGCACATTAATCAGATTGAGGCTAGAAGGAAACCAACTTACTGGAAACATAACAGATGCTTTTGGAATATATCCGGATCTAGAGTATGTGGACTTGAGCCGCAATCATTTGAACGGCAAACTTTCATGGAAATGGGAGCGTTGTCCTAAGTTGATGAGCTTAAGGATATCAAACAATAAAATTTCTGGTGAGATACCTGCAGTATTTGGAAGGATGGCTCAGTTACAGGTACTAAACTTTTCTTCAAATTGTTTAAATGGAGAGATTCCTAGGGAATTGGGAAACCTGTCGATGTTGTTAGAACTCGATCTAAGCAGCAATGCTATCACGGGAAATGTCCCAACTGAGATTAGACTTTTATCCCGTTTGGCACATCTGAACTTGGCATCAAACAATTTGAGTGGATTGATATTGGTGCAGCTAGGCTCATGCAAAAGGTTGTTGAGCTTGAACTTGAGCAGCAACAAATTTTGGGGAAGCATTCCTCCTGAGATAGGCAATGCACAGTTCCTTGAGGGTCTTGACTTGAGTCATAATTTGTTGACCGGAAACATACCGAGAGTACTTGGACAGTTGAGGATGCTGCAAGTTCTAAATATCTCCCACAATAGCCTTTCCGGTTCTATTGCAAATACTTTTGGTGATATGTCGGCCTTAACTTCCATCGATATATCCTACAATTACCTAGAAGGTCCTCTCCCAAATGTCAAAGCATTCAATGAGGCTCCATTTGAGGCAATTCAGCATAACAAAGGGCTCTGTGGAAATGTTGTTGGTTTACCGAAATGCACTTCCACTGGGAGCAAGAAACGCAACGGACACTTTGAAGCTAGAATCACAGTTATCCTCATTCTCTCTTTCTTGGGGTTTCTCCTTCTCTCCTGCACCTTGATAGTTCTTGTAATTGTCAATCATCGTCGAAGAAGGATTATCAAAAGAGGGAATAATGAATGGGCAAATGATTTGGATTTCATGCAGATTTTGAGTTTTGATGGCAAAGTTTTCTACGATCGAATAGTTGAGGCCACGGAAGGATTTGACTCCAAGTACTATGTGGGTGAAGGAGCATATGGAATTGTTTATAGAGCCGAGATATCAGAAGGTCAAACGGTTGCTGTCAAGCAAATCTCGTCATCTCAAGAAGATAGTGAGATCGTTGATTTGATATCATTTGAAAGGGAAATTCAAGCCTTAACAAATATACGCCATCGCAACATTGTGAAATTTTATGGGTTTTGCTCTCATGACAATTGCCGTTTTTTGGTGTATGAGTACATGGAAAGAGGAAGCTTGAGAACAACTTTGGATGATGATGGAAGAGCAATAGATTTTCAATGGGACAAGAGGGTAAATGTGGTCCGAGGAGTTGCAGATGCATTGTCCTATATGCATCACGAATGTTCACCTCCATTGATTCATCGAGACTTGACCAGTAACAACATTCTATTGGGTCGCGATTATGAGGCTTATGTTTCTGATTTCGGCACTGCAAGACTGTTGAGGCCGGATTCATCAAATTGGACTGCTATTGCTGGCACAATTGGGTATATTGCTCCAGGTATTTCGTAATTTTTTCAATTTTGATGGCATTCAATGGAAGATATCCCTTCTTTAATTGAAATTTTACTAGTTTGGTGCAAATAGTTATTTAATCTTCTTATGGAAAATGTTTACTCGCTGAGTACTTTGAAGTTGAGTGTTGATCAGAAAGTTTTCTAAAATTCCTTATAAGGAAGACTCACAAATGAGGAACAACACTGTAATTGATTCTTCCCATGGATATTAAGTTGATGTTACCAAAATGATGCTCATACTTTAAGCGTCGAACAAAATCGCCAAAGCATAAACTCCCGTGCTCAAATAAGTGTTGTTAGTGTAGATTAAGTATAAATTTGTACTTGTGATCGTCATGTCATGGGAAGCAATATTGTCAACTTCAATACAGCTTACGATCGAGGTTATATAAATACTGAGAATTCTCCACTTGCAGAGCTGGCTTATTCTACAATTCCTACAGAAAAATGCGATGTGTATAGCTTTGGAGTTGTCACATTAGAGATAATCTTGGGAAAGCATCCAGGAGATCATGTCTCTTGGGAATATTCACCGTCCGCCCAAACTAAGTTGCCAATGCTATTGAAGGATGTGCTAGATCAACGTCTCTCGTCTTCTGGACTTTGTCTTCAAGATGCGCAAGACGTGGTCTCGATTACCAAGCTGGCGTTGGCATGCTTGCAAGCTGATCCGCGCCTTCGACCAACCATGGGACAAGTCTCGCGTGAGCTTCGTGTTCGAGTACCCCTAGATATGCCACTCTCTACAGTCAGCTTAGAGCAGCTTCGCGATCTCAGTGTCAGGAAATTGGAGCTTTCATAGGAGATGGTAAGTATTGAAGCTACTTTGTCATGTGTTATTGTGTTTGGTTCTCAATAACGATGACAATTGCCTTTTGAATATCCTCTTAGTTCTCACTAATCCTAACCGTGTGATTTATGATTTTCACTGCAGAGCCAGCTTCTCCGTGAACATCATAGGAAAAGTGTGATGTTTATAGTTTGGAGTTGTAGTACCATAAATCATTATGGGAAGGCTTCTGGACAGATCACATTTCACAATTATTTCTAACTTTTTGCAGAGCAATAAGGAAGTGAATTTGAAAAATGCATTGGATAGACATCTCTCGCCTTCTTTGAATCGAGATGTAAACAACATGTAGTTTCTATTGCTGAAATAAATAATGATACTGATGGTCTCTGAACTTTTATCAATGTGCATTAGCATGCTTAATTTTTCAATTGGTTTAGTTAAATTACTTTTGACAAATGTGCAATGTCGTTCTGGAATTTTCACTTGATCCGATTAGATCCCTGATTTACTTTAATATGTCTCTTGTCATCCTTTCATAAATTAACTTAAAGGAAATTTGGCGTGGACACCAACTTAATGAAGCTGATGATTCACCGAGAAAATTACGTAGATTTCGCGCGTGCCATGTTGACTTGAAATTGAAAAACTATAATACAAGTTCCTTTGATATGTGCAGTATTCACTCTGACAACTTTTTCTTTTCTCAACACACATTATCATCCAGCTGACTCTTCAGTAACGATTTTGGGTTTCTTGTCCCAATGATTTTGAAATCTGTGCAATTAAAATGTATAAAAAAAAAACTTAATTGTTTCCTTTCTAAGCATAGTAAAATATCCTCGCTCGTTCTTCATTTGACACGATTTCAATGGAAAGCTTGAAGAAGAAGAATACCACAACCGTTCGTATTAAGTGAGTGGTTGTCCGGATTTGGAATTGTCTAACACTAGTAGAATTCCCGTGCGCACGGGTTCTAACTTTTTGTTTTAATAAAAGTTGCTTAAAAGAAATACTTTAAAACCTAGTGCTAATTTTGGTCCTGTCACTTAGAACTAATAACTTGGGGAAATGTAATTCCATCTATTCTTTTTTTAATATTTAAGTGTATTGATTTTTCCTTAATTTTCTTCTCCGGAACTTGTCTAAATAGTATAAAAGAATAATGTGTAGTTTGACATTGGATTCTGTATCGTTTTCATATATCCATAGGATATGGGCAAATTGATAAATGCATTAGGCACAAACAATCGAGAGGGGTAGCAGTCTCAGTAGATTGTGAGTTTCATAGTTAAACTTTTCGCGTGTGGACTATTCATGTGCTTTTGTGGTTTTGAGCTTTTGGTATAGTATATAGGTGGATACTAACTCTTCCAGATGAATATTGACGAACGCAAAAGCAATCATTCAGTAGAGAATTAAACTATGACGTCACGTAAGCTAACCAAATGTACCAAAGCAATGCGCCAGCTCGAAGGGTAGGAGCAAAGTGCCATGCAAGACAAGGAGTAGGTGCAGAGTTTGTGATATCTCAAGTCATGAGTTGGAGGACTATCTTAGATCGATTCTTTTATGGGGCTTGATCCCGTGGAACGAGTCCGGGTGGTTACAAAAGCTGGTTGGTGAAGGTGATGTATCAAGGAAAGTGGCCTTTTTAATATAATTGCACGAGACGAAATTTGAGGGAAAGTTAATCCTTATTTATGACTCAGTCGCTAGGTTCGTTAACGCGACCGACTTAGTACCTACCACAACACGGGTCTCTAGCTTGAGTTGTATTGAGTATTTTTCTTCTTTTCATGGGGAAACAAACTTGCCGGATCCATACCTTCAGGAACAAGGAAGCTCACTAATCTTAGTTTTAGCTGTAAATAATTTCATCGGTCGAATTACATCATTTATCCATAATTTGAGCAATCTCTAACACATTTACTCAAGTCATCTTTCAGGCACGATTCCTGAAGAGATAGGGAAATTGGTGTCTCTTAGACTATTTGTCTATCTACATTTAGAGTGGTTCAATCCCTTCATCGATTGGCGACATAGCGACTTTTCTGATTCCTTGCCTCCTGACATTAAATGAAAGTACTCGTTTGAGTGCTTTTGATATAGCTTACAATGAACTCGAAGGGCAATTGCCAGATGAAATATGCCAGGGGAAATTATTACAGAATTTCATCCTCACGGACAATCATTTCACGGGGCTCATTCCGAAAAGCCTGAGGAACTGTAATACCTTAATAAGAGTGAGCTTGAAGAAACCCACTAACGGTAAATGTAATGGAAGCTTTTGGAATGTATCTATTGGAAGATGTCTTGAATTTGAGTCCGTAAAGGAAAATGTTTCTCAGATTAAGTGGCTTCCTAGATTGA
>BCNH02000011.1:25747625-25770715 GCA_001662345.2 Metrosideros polymorpha var. glaberrima | reverse complement strand
TCTAGACTTCGTCTTCAAGATGCGCAAGACGTGGTCTTGATTGCCAAGCTTGCTTTCGCGTGCTTGCAAGCTGATCCACGGCTTCGACCTAGCATGGAACAAGTCTCGCGTGAGCTTCATCTTCAAGTACCCTTGGAAATGCCACTCTCTGCGGTCAGCTTAGAGCAGCTTCGCAATCTTAGTGTCAGGAAATTTGGAGCATGCACAGGAGATGGTAAGTTTTCAATTTACTTTTTATGAGTTATTTTCTTTGGTTCATTATAATGATGGCGATCGCCTTTAATATCTCTTCTTAGTTCTCACTCATCCCAATCACGTGATTTATGATTTTCACTGCAGAGCCAGCTTCTCTTTGAACGTTACAGGTATAGTGTGATGTTTATTGTTTGGAGTCATGGCACCAGATATAATTATAGGAAGGCTTCCGAGGAGATTTCGTTTCACAATTATTTTGAATTTTTCAAAGCAATCAAGAAGTGAATTTGCAAAATGCATTGGATCGACATCTATTGCCTTCTTTTAATTGAGATGTAAAGAACATGTAATTATCAAAGTGCAGTGTTGTACATGAACTTTCGATCGGTTCAATTAAATCACTTTTTACTAATGTGCAATACCATCTCGACACTTGTAATTGATTCAATTCCATACTATAATTGGATCTACCCAATTTTCAAACTCAATAAACGTAAGTTGCTCATTCGAACATATGGAGCCTATACAATTATTAAAATTGGATAGATTTCATAATTTCTTGCACGAAAAATCACTCTCGCTTCTTTAAACGTCAAATCAGCATCTTTGAACCATTCTAAATTGACGTTTACTGAAGGCCATTCCATTATCTTGGGTAATGAGAGGATTAACCATTCTCACTCCTTGTTGATGGAGAGGGATAAGTGTGAAAAAAGTCCTAAACCTTTTATTGGTGCCAATTTAGTCTTAAACCTTTTGTATTTATACAATTTCCAAACGAGTTTATTTAGGTCTTCCATTGATAAAAAAAAAAGTAATTTCTATCTCATTCAACCACGTGGTCGTGCACTTATCATCATAGCCACGGAGACCTCCAATACACGTCGACGTTTCACTCGGAGTTAACATTTCGGATATTACACTTGCGTAGTATATAAGGCAGAAAAGACAGAATACAACCCATATATGTTTATACCAAAAACGTGAAGGGCCCTACCTTAATGAGAAATTATTTGTTGTGCTAAAGAATAGAGGAAATTCCCATATGAAAATCAATCCGAGCGATTTGTTGTGATTTTCTCTATGTACTAAGCATTTACTAGTTTTGACCGTGAATTTGTGTAAAGCTAGTATATTTATTTCTGTAGATGGTTGGAATCCGGTCGATTTTAAACAAGACGAATCGAAACATCATTGACATGTTACTCAATAACGCATTTCAAGTAATCATTTGGATAAGATGAAATGCGACGATTTCAAAAGGCACATTTCCCGACCACTTTCATGGAACTTGAGATAGATAATTAGCCAGGAGTCAAGGAGGCAAACCAAACATCAAAGAGGGCATCATCTTAGTTTCATATTGCTGGAACCGAATTTAGTGAATGGCAAGTTTTTTTTTTCCCAAGAATCCTATTGCATCAGCTTATAAGTTACCAACCTCGATATCGAAATTATTTTTGCTAGAAATGTTGTATCTACTGAGGAAATTATAATGATGACTAGCAATGATCCTCGACCGTGCCTAGGCCATCAATTTGTTGTGTCGGGCCGAGCACAGCATGGGAAATCCCGTGCACGGGCCGGCGCGCCCATGACACCCACGGGCTGTGCTCTCCCCTGTGTTAGGCTCAAGCACGTCATGGCTAGGGATGGTTTTTAATTTCTTGTTTTTATATATTTTCGAACTAATTAAAAATACAATTAAGGAAATGTCACGTCATGACATATTTTTTCATAGGGGAGTTCCAAGTAGGGGTAATTGGACAAGAATGAAAAACATAACATAGTACATGTTGACACATGAATTTTCCCAACGAATGAAATTAGAAAATTCGAGAATTGAGACTCCCGGCCACGGCGAGACTTGTTTCTTGACCAAAAAATTAGATTTGCGTCTTCAGTACTTTAATTGCATATAAGTGTCAATTTAGCATAGATATGTAGATTGACCTTTAAATTTTACATTTTCATAATAATGGTCAAATGTTGATTTCTTAGTCAAATCGAGAAATTTAACCTTTGATCAAAGAAAAAATTAAAATTTTGTTAGTTTCTAATTTTATTTTAGACATTTGATTTAGGGACCAAAAAAAAAAATAGAAATCTCGGGTCTGATAAAATAAATTTAAAATCACAAAGTCAATCGACCATTTAAAACATTATACTTGGCACCGTACAATTAGATTCGCACCTCTCTTAAGATCGCGCCACTTAGCGCGACACCCTAAACCCTAAAAGGAAAATCCTTATCTTTTGATAAAAAAAAAAAAGAAATGTTCTCGGCAGAATGAGGAGGAGGCGGCACAAAAAGAAAAAAAAAGATAAGGTTCCAGGGGGGTCTTTGAGAGAGCTGGGGGGAGCTAAAAAAGAAAGGAAGAAGGGCGGTTTTTTTTTTTCCTCTCATGCCCAATCCGCAGACTCTCTAGGAGGAAAGCATGGGATCACCATTGAAAATCCATCATCTCCATTTTTTGATAATGACGATCTTTCCATCTTTTCAAGACCAACCCATTCTACTCTTTCCATGAAGAAAAACCGCCATGTTCATCCACTGAGAATCAGGAGACAGAAACAAAGGAGGGGTGCTCGAAGCGAGGAGGAGGGCATTTTTGTTGAAGGTGGTGGAGCAAGAACAAAGATAGCAACACACACAGAGTTCTCTCTTTGGGGGGGCTTCGTGAAGTTTTGTCCAGAAAAGAGTTAAAAGCTCCATCGTTCGCACAGACAGGAGACCGGAGGAGAGCAACCCAAGAGAGCGACAGTGAGGGAGGGAGAGAAAAATCCATCTCACGAAGGAAATCTGGCGATTCCCCGGTGACCCGACGCTCCCCGACCGTCCTAGCCGCCGCTGCCGATTTCAGCAGCTTCCCCACGCCGACCGACCAGGTAAACTCCCCCATTATACTCGCTTTTGTCTTGTTTCACCGAGATACCCAAACCGAGTTCGCGATGAAACCATTCGAGGCCAAACCTCTTTGCTGTGGAATAATGCTGTTTTGGAGCGTTACGTGTCTTGTTCGTGTTGTGGGTCGCTCTAAAATTAGGCCTAAAACCTCTTCTTAGAACTGCACATCACATGCTTGACGATTTGCCCAAATGAATTGCTAAATCCAGATTTGTGCGACCCATGTTTAGAATCGAGTCCGGTTCATGATTTTTACGTTTTTAGTTGAGATACGACTGATTCTGCGTTTTTTCTTGATCTTCGTGGCATATCCCCCGATTCCCTGATGCCGGTCGTGAACGAGTGTTAAACCGGAGCATTGCTTCTGGTTTCCGGCGGTGACCAGCGACTAGACCTGTTCATGTCAATCTTTTCTATCCTTATGTCATGTGTGAATAAGTGTACAGATTTAAAGCGTTGAAATTTGGGTATAGATTTCCCTGCCTAAAAATGTACTCTGGTGTCGAATTTTGGTCGCCGGCGATGATTTTCACGGTCGTTCGCTGGCGTTGCGAGCGGTGAATGATGGGTAAGGGTTCGACGATGGTTGGTGGCGTTGCCGGCAAACGCTGATGATCTGTGAAGGACTTCGACTGGCCGAAGGAGAGCTCCGGTGAGGAGTGGTTTTTTTTTAGTGCTCCTGTGCGAGGAAGGGGATGACCCTGCGAGGCCGGCCTGGCAATGCTGCTCTTTTGTGGGTTAGGCCCGGAAGTTTATTCATTTCTTCTTCATGGGTTGGGCTAGGAGAATAGAAATAGTAAGAATAAAAATGGGTTTGGTTTAAGGTTTATTAAACTTGGGTTTTATTATTAAAAATAAATTGGGCTTGAACTGATCCAATAGTTCAAGCCCATTGGAGGAGACTTATTTAGACCAAGCCCATGGTTTGGTCCGAATTGCAGCCGGACCTGGACCTTTGTGGTCCGGGTTTGATCCTACGATTCGGGTCGGGTTTTCTAACCCGGCTCGAACCCCTGTTATTTTTAAAAAAATTAAGAAAAACTAAAAAATAAAAAGTTAAGAAAAACTAAAAATAAAAAATAAAAAATTTGAAATTAAATCTTGCTTAGTTTTAATGATCTTGTTAGTTTCAAAGCATGTCATAAATATTTTGAAAATCATTAAATCAAAATTGGATGAGCTCTTAGGGATTTACCATATGATTTTTTAATGCATTTTCATTTAGAGACAATGCTAGATCGCTGATTGCGCACTTTCATTTCAATTTACTTGATTGCGCACTTTTAATACATTGATTGTTATTTTCTTTTTAGCCTGGTTAGGATAGATCATTAGGAAAAGAAAATTAAAAAAAAGATTCTTTGGACACTTAAATGACAAATGATCAAGTTTAGGTACCAAAAGAGCGCTAATTAGACAATTAGCGTAACCAAGTCCCCGACCTTAGAACTCTGGTTGCGTAGTAATCGAGACAACTCTCCTACGTCTCGATTGGTTTCTAGCCGACCCCAATAGGCTAGTGGCGACTCCTTTTCCGAACATAGAACTTGTTTAGGAGTAATCGAACCTCAAATTGAATTTTTCCAAACATCGCACGAGGTATGAGCTTGGGAGAGCCCACGCCTAGATTGATGGGCCAATCGGCTCGCCTTTTTGGGCAATACCCCTAAACCTATATCCCTATTTAGGAATTTTTAGGTCGCGACAGTACATACCACTCAGACTTAAACGAATGTATCTCATTATAAAATCAAATAACACCATATAATTTACAGTTGTCGAAATACGAGGACATAAGAATCATACTTACATAGATACAACCTCATAAAAAAAGAATTGCAACCTAATAATTGGGAACATCATACTGAACAGAATGATAAAAACACATTTGAGGCAAGCGGAGAGCTCCCTATGCACTTTGACCATTTCAGTGAGATATTTGTCTCAGTGCCTTTTTGTAAGTGGCCCGCCCCACCACCATATTTCAAAGATGATTTCACAGCACATATCGTGTAGACGGCCTCCTCCTTCTCAACATCGGGGAAGCCCACGATGTTGAACATCTTCTGAACATTCAACCCTTCGCTAAAGAAAGTTCTTCGAAGTTGGCGAGCCAAATGGGAAATGGGTTGGGTGATGCCGTTGATATAGGTCAAGCGCGAATTCCAAGCTCGGAAACATCCTTCACAGAGATCGCCATTTTTTATTTTTTATTTTTGAAAAGTAGGGAGAAGAGCATGATGGTGAAAATAAGAGGAGGAGGAGGAGGTTGAATTTTGTAGAAGTTAATTTTTATTTTATCAATTAATGTGGCCGAACATCACACTGTTAAAGAAGAATGGGCCATGATGGGCCGGCCCATTAGGCCCAAGGACATGGGCCAGCCCAGAACACCTCTCCAAATGGGCCGGGCACGTCCAGTGGCGGTTGCTGATGACGACAGTAACCGAGCAAATGACTCTTTCGAAATCTGAGTGTACTCCACTTCCACCTGTTTTCCGTGTCCGAGCATCCTTCTCTCTTTTCTCTCCATTCACCCGCCCAGAATAAATAAAAGCAAAAGGAGTCTCTCTCTAACTCTCTTCCTTCAAAGAAACATCGATCAACCCTACAAGCAATCGCCATTAGATCAACGTGATCGAGATTAGGCTCGGAATGCTATCCTGCGGGAGCAAGTCAGCGGTCCATGCGGTGTTGGTGTTTGTGCTGGTCGTTCTTGTGTCGTCGGCTCTGGTGTCTTATATTTCCACTGCCGTGTATGCTTTTATGCATTGATGTGTGCGAGCGAGTGTTTCGAAAAGCAATTGGAAGTAAACTCTTTAGTTTTCATAATGGGAAGTTGAAGCGAATTTCTAGCTCTTTCGAGTCCATCGTGCTTCTCGAGTGAAATGCAGCTTGGTTCATATATGATTCTTTGCATAAGCAATTCATGGGAAATTTTGATTCTGAAGATGCGACTCGAGCAGGGTTTTGAATGAGGTACTCTGTTTCGCAATGCAGAGTGATGTTGGTTGATGAAATTATGAGCTAGTATTCAAAAGATCTTAACAAGCACAATCAATCAAGCTGATCATTACAGCCCTTCCATATTCTATGTTAGCTATGTTAGTCTCACTATTAGCTAATTCCCCATTTGTTTTTACAAGGTTCAACCCGTCCTGCAGTTGATCTGCAACCTAAGGGGGAAAAAGACATTAACATGATTAGCGCAGTTGCAATAGACACTTAAGGTTGAGACTATTGGCTACCACTGACAGGAGCTCTCCTTGAGTCGATTTCTTTCACGCTTTTAACCATGTCTTCGATGTTCTTCGATAGGTGGCCCGAATGCTCTTCCATATCCCACAAAACCATTTCAAGCTTCGCCAGATAAGTGGCGGATCTCTTCCGCTCACACTGTAGCTCAGCAGTCAACTCCCGAATTCTAACATCTTTCTCATCCTGAAGTGTCACAGTTAATCAAATTAAGTGTCGGAAAGATTCAGGACGATCAGCTGTCCGACCAAATGAATGCACCACCATATCAGAACAACAAATCCCAGGCACGGCATAAAGTATTTTCTCAGAGAACATTAAAACTTAGCTGATTTGCAATTCCAGAATATCTTTATCACCCAAAATAATAGGAACGCCCACATGTTCCGAAGTTGAAACAAAGGATTAAGTCGTCAAGGATTCTTAAACAAGGAAGCAGAGTCAAATGAAGCATATGTTGTTGCCTTTAGTATAACCAGTTACCCTCATCGTAGTGGAATTCATTTACTTATCAGTATAAATCAGAACCATGACAGCATGGTTCTAAGGCAGCCAATACATTAGTGGCCAAGCCTCCCGCAGCTCGCGCTTATAACTCCAGAGCAAGATTGGGCTGCTCTCAAATGTAATCCTGTCTTCTGCGCTATCTTCTATTAAATTAACTTGACTTCCTGTCAAGATGTGTTATTGTGATGCATGATAAAAGGATTGACAAAGTAGAAGACAGTTAGTTTTGCAGCAAACCCATTTTCAAGGGGTGATCTCGGTGAACTACTTACTATAGAAACGCTAAGCAAGCTCCAGCGCCAGGTAAGTGTGACAAATCATCGGGAAGAAAGGGTAAATTCTTGCATCAGAATGCAAATTACTTTCTAACAACAGGCTAATGCTCTTTAGATCAGACAACTAAATTTGCTCTCTTTTCACGTCATTCAAACCCAAACCCTCTCTAGATACTCATTTGGCAATACACAATTTATGTGGATGGTTGGAATCCCGTCAATTTTAAACAAGACGAATCCAAACATCATTGACATGTTACTCAATTACGCATTTCAAGTAATTGTTTGGATAAGATGAAATGCGACGATTTCAAAAGGAACATTTCCCGACCACTTTCGTGGAACTTGGGATAGATAATTAGCCAGGAGTCAAGGAGGCAACCAAACATCAAAGAGGGCATCATCTTAGTTTCATATTGCTGGAACCGAATTTTGTGAATGGCAAGTTTTTTTTTTCCCAAGAATCCTGTTGCATCAGCTTATAAGTTACCAATCTCAATAACGAAATTATTTTTGCTAGAAATGTTGTATCTACTGAGGAAATTATAATGACGACTAGCAATGATCTCTGACCGTGCTTAGACCATCAATTTTTTGTGTTGGGCCGAGTACAGCATGGGAAATCCCGTGCATTGGCCGACGCACCCATTACACCCACGAGCTGTGCTCACCCCCGTGTTAGGCTCAAGCACATCATGCCTAGGGATGGTTTTTAATTTCTTTCTTTTTTTATTACCCAGATAACACGTACTATTCAGGCTCAATTGCTCATAGACTCGAACAATTTCTTCCACAATCAAGAAGTGAATTTGCAAAATGCATTGGATCAACATCTATTGCCTTCTTTTAATCGAGATGTAAAGAACATGTAGTTTCTGCTTCTGGAAGAGATAATGATACTAGTTGTCTGTGAAATTTTATCAAAGTGCTATGTCCTACTTGAACTTTCAATGATTCGATCAAATCACTTTTGACTAATTTGCAATACCATTCCGGAACTTTTAATTGGTTCAATTCCACATGACGATTGGATGTACCTGATTTCCAAATTCAATAACAATAAGTTGATCATTCAAACTCATGGAGCGGTTAAACTAGTAAAACTAGACAGATTTCAAATTTTTTACATAAAATGCGTTCTCACTTCTTTAAACGTCAAGTCTTGCATCTTTGAACTGTTCTAAATTGACGTTTACTTGAAGGCCATTTCATTATCTTGGGTAATGAGAAGATTAACCTGACTGTGTGTATCTTCACCATTTCCATTGTTGTCAAACCTGTCAACAGCTAGAGCTGGATTCAGCATCATCCCTCTTTGGCTCCGCACTCATCATCCTCACCATTGCCTCTGCTTGTCCGCTTCATGAAGGTGCCTCCATTTTCCATAACTCCTCGTTGTTGGAGATGTAGTAGGATTCTGCGCATATCTCTCTCCCGTCTCAATGATTGTCTGCTGGTAGACTTTAAACTATGAAATTTCACTTACAAATGTCTAATCCCGAAATTTGAAAATCTGGACAGCAACAAAGTCAAATGAATTCAACCACCTCAGACTTTTATAAGCTCTAAAACGTCCATTTGAGCTGAAGGATGCCAAGACCAGATTAGTGCCCAACGCAGATTCAATTTCCCCCCTTCAAATAGTTCACAAGTTGCCCACAGAAACTGGCCCACGCCAACTCCAAATTTCGTGGACGTAACTTAAATGAAGTCTCGTTCTTCTTGAGACCTCTACCAACAAGTTAGAACACCAAGATCAGCACCCATAATCACGCATGCAGCACTTCCGCGTTTCTCCCTTCTATTTTGCTTCGAATTGGTTTCACTTTCCTTCCTTATTCTCTCTCAAATGACCTTACAAGGGTGAAGAAGAAGAAGAAGAAGAAGAAGAAGACTTCGTGGAAGACGAGGTTGCCGCTTGTCACTTTCTCCACTATTTTTTCATGCAATGTAGATTGGCCGGCCACTAGCTTGGGTCTAAAAACAATTTTCACTCTCTTTCTTTAGGGGTTTAACTGCTGCTACAATTATATTTACTTAGAGGCCTGCAATTTAGTAAAATACCTGGGCCACTTACTAAATTTCCAAATGAGTTTATTTAGGTCCCTCATTGATGAAAATTAATTTCTACCTCATTTGATCACGTATACGTACACCTACTGTCATCACAAGACACTCCGCCTTTTTACGTACTTGACCAACACTAACGCGGTAATTAAATTCCGTGTTTAATCAATTTGCATAATCGGACTTCGCCACATTCTAGGAGTCGTTGTGATTCGACCAACACCTTCGATTACTATGGCTGGCCATAGAGAAAAACAAAACGTCGTATTTTGGGAGTCATTGTAATTACGATGAGGATGAGTTGGCTAATGACGGCCTGTCAAGTCAACAGCAAGAGCAAAACGTTGCGAAGTTGTAGGTTCGATGATTACAACGACTTGCATAGGTTTATGATGGTTCGTTGTAACAAATAGCAAACCATCGTCAAGTTTGGTTCGCGATAATTTACGAATATTTACTGTGACAGCTTTATTCGACAGCAAAAAGTCGTAGAATTCTTTCTCTCTACAGCGCCATAGCGTAAATTAATAGTACCATCCCACAAATATGATATTTACACAAAGCGTGCACATAACATGAGAGAGACAATGCATTAGAAATGACAATCTTTTTTTCATTTAAGTGTTTAACAAAAGCTTCGAGTGAAGTTGTTAACAAAATCTTAACATAAATGCCGAATCTACATGGGTCTCAAAATCTGTAATTATCCAGAATCATTTAGCACATGTACTTGGTCCCATGGATAATTGCTACCATCGTAAAGGAGAGAAGGTGCTAAAGGTTGGAATAGGCAAGTTCTTTTCTCACTAATTGAAAAGTCAAATTTGGGGTTGTTCAAGGGTGTTTCGGTACGTTAATATGGTTTTTCCCCCCGGCTAGCAGTCCACTATAAAAAAATGAATGTTCCTTTTCGTTGGGCAAACAAGAGACTTCATTAATTTTACTTCACAAATGCAGAAGAGTCTTTATTTGTTGGGTAAACAAAGAGATTTTATTAATTACTTCACAAATGCAGAAGAAAACTGCGACAAAAAATCCATGAATTACGCCAGATTCCAGCTTCTACATATCACCATTTGCAAAGAAGAAACAGCTCTATTTCTCAAACTCACGCTATGCAATCTACAAAGATGTATGTCGCGGCACCAGCACTCGCGTGCTTACAGACCGAGCCTCAACTTCTACCAACCGTGACACAAGTCTCGCAAGAGCTTCAAGTTCAATCACCTCCGGTTTTGCCGTTCTTTGGAGTCACCTTAGAATAGCTCCATGATCTCGATGGCAGGAACTTTTAGACCACGTTCAGGAGGTTGCAGGTTTCCAATCGAGTTACTGTCGTGTGTTCACCTTTCCGGCTTCTTTGTTCGGCAGTAAAATGTCGATTAGTTTCAAAACTTTGAAGATGCATAGCCTAAATGTTTTCTTTTTGTTAGTAGAATGATAGTTAACTTTCTTCCTTTCGTGTAAGCAAGCATCTATTCATATTTAGTATAAATCACTTGTGTCTTAGCCAAATAGTTTGAAATTGTTTAAAATACTTGTCTCACATATCACATTACAATGTCTTGTACGTGCAATTGTTCTGGGATACTTCACAGTTTTGAGATTATTATATTCGGGGCAACGAGTATGGTAGAAAGCAATCAGACTCGCATAACACGAGGGTAATGTTTTCGACATTTAATAGCTCATCAAAAATGAATTTGCAGGGGGATCATTATGTTATCGATTGATGACCGGCGGTTCTTGCCTTTTGAGCAGCCAAAACCGAGGTGGGAAGTTTTTGGACGAGCTGTTACCCTACTTTTTTTTTTTATTACCCAGATAACACGTACTATTCAAGCTCAATTGCTCATAGACTCGAACAATTTCTTCCAATTAGCTTCTCCTTATCAAGATGCATTCATTGAAGGTAGACTACTTGTCAATTTCTTCCAGGAACGTCCCGTTGTAGATTCATCTCTGAATCAAGACCAAACGATCAAGCTAAACTTCACCAAAAGCGTGACAACAATCACGAGATTCTCAGAAAATGGAAATGACAATTCCGAATCTAACGAACTCTCATGAATATCATCAGTCAAAAGAAGCAAACTGAATAGAAACAATCTGCAAGCCGAGACCTAATTTCGGAAAGGGCTCGTGTCTATTCACATGCTTTCACTACTGTCAAATTGAAGAGTTCTTCACAAAGCCCGCAGAATAAGGGAAGCCAAAGATATTTTTGCCCCATCACCATCTGAAAGCCACAGTTTGAACAAGCCAATGGATCGATGAGGAATTTTGGAAATCTGAAATTTTGTATCCCTCGTATAAATTAAAAGAGAATCCGATTCCACGAATCATATTACATCAATGGACTTGCGTCGACTAAAAAACCCGAGCAAGATGAGAAGACTCACGAATCGACCTGAATAACTAGTGGTTCAAGAATACCGACACTCAATCCACCAATTTGCTTGACATGTCAATTTCAATGAGGACTTGGAAAATTGAGTCAAGCATGCCTGTCTTGATACCAAAATGACTAGCGATTGAGTCTCATAGTTCTATACCACTTGCTCATTATCCCCTAAGGCAAAGATTTTATCTTGCAATATATCGCCAATTGAAAAAGGGCCCATTCGCCGGATAACGTTGTACAGCTGAAACAGGCATTGGTCTTGATTGAGGCTTCAGGAATGATATCTATAAGTGGAGTCATCAATCTCGTTAACGATATGTAGACCTGCACCTGATATGGAAACCGTCGATCTTGATGGGGAATTGCGACGTCGGGAACTCAAGTGCTTCTCCTCTATGGCCCTCTGTATCACTGCCGTAATGAGAATGCTACTCATGCACGGTGTTCTTCCTTATGTGAGTTTATTTGTGCATCAAAATTAGAGGAGGGACTTGAGCGCTATTTATAGAGTTTTCAGGCACAGAGCATCTCATTACAGGTCGGGACTTACTCGTCCCACACTAGCCAGCCCCATATTTCACTAATTAAGAAATCCTAATATCTCACTTTATTGGATCAAATCTATATAACAGCAAATATCAATCTCAATTAATGAAGCCCACATAACAAAAATTCTGACAATTTAATCACGTATTCGTACACCTATTGTCATCACAACCGCACAAGACCTGGGATAGACGTCGACGTGCCACTCGGTGTCAAAACTTCGGATATTACACTTGCAGAGCAAAACGTCGTATTTTGGGAGTCATTGTAATTACGATGAGGATGAGTTGGCTAATGACGGCCTGTCAAGTCAACAACAAGAGCAAAACGTTGTGAAGTTATATGTTTGATGATTACAACGACTTGCATAGGTTTATGATGGTCCATTGTCACAAATAGCAAACCGTTGTCAAGTTTGGTTCGCGATAATTTGCGAATATTTACTGTGGACACTTTTATTCGACAGCAAAAAGTCGTAGAATTCTCTCTCTACAGCACCATAGCGTAAATTAATAGTACCATCCCACAAATATGATATTTACACAAAGTCTGCGACGGTCAGCGGTAACAAAGAGAAAAATGGCACGGTAGAAACACCCTCGAGTGAGCTCCGCGATGAGAAATTACATAACGCCCAAGCAAATGTGATATTCTTTACGGTATAGCATTCATCTTGTAGCAAGATCCATAATTAGATCCATGAGCAGAGAATCGATCCATGAAACTGCAATATGAGAAAGATTTCGCGAAATAATCATCTAACATAAGGTCTCATTAGCAAGCATCCCGCGACACTCGTTGATCAATACTTATTACCAAAACATTTTATTTTTAATGCATCGATCGCACATAACACGAGAGAGATAATGCATTAGAAATGACAATCTTTTTTCGTTTAAGTGTTTAACAAGTGCTCCGAGTGAAGTTGTTAACAAAATCTTAACATAAATGCCGAATCTACATGGGTCTCAAAATCTGTAATTATCCAGAACCATTTAGCACATGTACTTGGTCCAATGGATAATTGCTACTATCGTAAAGGAGAGAAGGTACTAAAGGTTGGAATAGGCAAGTTCTTTTCTCACTAATTGAAAAGTCAAATTTGGGGTTGTTCAAGGGTGTTTTGGTACGTTAAAATGGTTTTTCCCCCCTGCTGGCAGTCCACTATAAAAAATGAATGTTCTTTTTTGTTGGGCAAACAAGAGACTTCATTAATTTTACTTCACAAATGCAGAAGAGTCTTTATTTGTTGGGTAAACAAAGAGATTTTATTAATTACTTCACAAATGCAGAAGAAAACTGCTACAAAAAATCCATGAATTACGCCAGTTTCCAGCTTCTACATATCACCATTTGCAAAGAAGAAACAGCTCTATTTCTCAAATTCACGCTATGCAATCTACAAAGACGTATGTCGCGGCACTAGCACTCGCGTGCTTGCAGACCGATCCTCAACTTCTACCGACCATGACACAAGTCTCGCGAGAGCTTCGAGTTCAAGCACCACTGGTTTTGCTGCTCTTTGGAGTCACCTTAGAACAACTCCGTGATCTTGATGGTAGGAACTCTTAGACCACGTTTAGGAGGTTGCAGGTTTCCGATCGAGTTACTGTCATGTGTTCACCTTTCCGGCTTCTGTGTTCGGCAATAAAATGTCGATTAGTTTCAAAAACTTCGAAGATGCACCATCTAAATGTTTTCTCTTTGTTAGTAGAATGATAGTCAACTTTCTTCCTTTCGTGTGAGCAAGCATCTATTCATAGTTAATATAAATCACTTGTGTCTTAGCCAAATAGTTTGAAATTGTTTAAAATACTTGTCTCACATAGAACAATACAAATGTCTTGTATGTGCAATTCCTCTGGGATAATTCACTGTCTTGAGATCATTATGTTCGGGGAAACGAGTATGGTAGACAGCAATTAGACTCACATAACACGAGGATAATGTTTTCGACATTTAATAGCTCATCAAAAAGGAATTTGCGGGGGGGATCATTATGTTATTGATTGATGACCGACGGTTCTTGCCTTTTGAGCAGCCAAAACCGTGGTTGGAAGTTTTTGGACGAGCTGTTACCCTACTTTTTTTTATTACCCAGATAACACGTGCTATTCAGGCTCAATTGCTCATAGACTCGAACAATTTCTTCCACAGTTAGCTTCTCCTTATCAAGATGCATTCATTGAAGGTAGACTCCTTGTCAATTTCTTCCAGGAACGTCCCTTGCAGATTCATGTCTGAATCAAGACCAAACGATCAAGCTAAACTTCACCAAAAGCGTGACAACAATCACGAGATTCTCAGAAAATGGAAATGCCAATTCCGAATCCAACGAACTCTCATGTATATCATTAGTCAAAAGAAGCAAACTGAATAGAAATAATCTGCAAGCTGAGACCTAATTTCGGAAAGGGCTCGTGTCTATTCACATGCTTTCACTACTGTCAAATTGAAGAGTTCTTCACAAAGCCCGCAGAAAAAGGGAAGCCAAGGATATTTTTGCCTCATCACCATCTGAAAGCCATAGTTTGAACAAGCCAATGGATCAATGAGGAATTTTGGAAATATGAAATTTTTTAACCCTCGTGTAAATTAAAAGAGAATCCGATTCCACGAATCATATTACATCAATGGACTTGCGTCAACTAAAGGACCCGAGCAAGATGGGAAGACTCACGAATCGACCTGAATAACTAGTGGTTCAAGAATACCGACACTCAAATCCACCATTTTCCACCAATTTGCTTGACATGTCAATTTCAATGAGGACTTGGAAAAGTAAGTCAAGCATGCCTGTCTTCTAGCGATCGAGTCTCATCGTTCTGTACCACTAACTCATTATCCCCTAAGGCAAAGATTTTATCTTGCAATATATCGCCAATTGAAAAAGGGCCCATTCGCGGATAACGTTGTACAACTGTAACAGGCATTGGTTGTTAGGAATCGCGCCCCGATTCTAGAAAAATAATTCAAGCAAACAATTCACGCTTGCGAAATATAATAATAAAAGATCAAAATCAGATGAACACACCAGAGAATTTGTTATCGAAGTTCACCCCAACTTGGGCTACGTCTCCGCGTGGAGGCACTCTGCGAATCCACTAGATTTTGAAGAAAATAGGAATACAATCACGATTTTCTCTCAAGATCAGGGCAAAAGAGATTGAGAATACTCACCAAGCCGTCATGGCCTCTCTTTGTTTTTTCTCTCTATTTTCTCTCTCTGCGTTAACCTAAATAGCTTATATATAAGAGGCAGCTTATAAGAGGCAGTTTTTCTTTCTGCACTAACATATGCAGATTCTTTTCTGTGCTAATATCTGCAGACTCTGTTCTGCGCTTCTAAATATCTTATATAAAAGGGGTAGCTTTTAACCTAAAAGCTAAAAGAAGAGAAAAGGACAAAAAAGCCCTTAATATTAATTTTGACTTCGCATGCCAACAATCTCCCACTTGAAGACAAATATATCCGATGCATCAAGCAACTTTGCATCCATCTTCTTCAAAAACTAGTAACTAGAACTTGTGCCTCTGCGTTACTCTTCATCAATTAACACGAAGTAATACCCATTGTGGTAGTATAGAAAGTATGCTTCTCTCTATCTACTACCTTGGTAAACATGTCAGCAGAATTCTTCGAGTTATCAATCTTTTGTAGCTTTAACTCATTATCTTTCAATGCCGACCTGATGAAATGATAACGCTTCTTGATATGTCTAGTCCTTAAGTGATAAGCTACATTCTTTTTCTAAGTGTACTGCACTTTGACTATCACTCCACAGTGTGCTCACTGGCTGCTTTCGATGTAGCTCCTCCATGTAATCTTGTAACCACATGATTTCCTTAGAGGCTTTTGTGATTGCTATGTACTCTGCTTCCGTCGTCGTTAGAGCCACTATTTTCTATAGTTGAGATACCCAACTCACAGCTGTACCTGCAACTGTAAAGACATATCTAGTGGTACTCTTACCACTATCTCGATCGCCTGAGTGATCTGCATTCACATAACCCTACAACTCTAGAGATGTACCTCTATAACAAATAAAGTAATTTGATGTACCTACTAGATATCTCAATATCCATTTTACTGTATTCCAATGCTCTTTGCCTGGGTTTTGCAAATATTGACTCACAACTCCCACTGCATGTGCAATGTCTGGTCTCGTGCTCACCATGGCATATATCAAACTTCCCACTGCTGATGCATACGGCACTACCGCCATCTCATCTTTCAAAGCTTGAGTACTAGGACACATGTCCTTAGACAGTTTGAAGTGACTCACTAAAGGAGTCGCAACTGGTTTTGCCTTATTCATGTTAAATCTCTTTAACACATTGTTCACATAGTCTTCCTGCGACAACCATAATTTCTTATTTTTCTTGTCCCTGATGATTTTCATGCCTAAAATCTTCTTGCCCTCTCCCAAGTCTTTCATAGCAAACTGCAATGCCAACATGTTCTTCACTTCTGCGATTCTCTTCATATTGAAGCTAGCCACCAGCATGTCATCCACATATAAAGAGAGATATATAATATCACCATCGTCATACTTGCAAAAATAAACACAATGATCAGCCTCACAGTGCGTAAATCCTTTTTCTTCCATGAAACCATCAAATTTTAAATACCATGACGCGAAGCTTGGTTCAAGCCATACAAGCTTTTCTTCAAGCGACACACCATGTGTTTTTTACCTTTGACCTCAAAACCTTTAGGTTGCGCCATGTATAACTCTTCATCAAGATCACCATGCAAAAACGTTGTTTTCACATCCAATTGCTTGAGATGAAGATCCTCCACTGCAACTATACTCAACAGAACTCTGATTGATTTCATCTTCACCACTAGTGAAAATATCTCGAAGTAGTCGATCCCTTCTTTTTGAGAAAAACCCTTGACCACAAGTCTCGCCTTGTATCTGATACTACAATCTGCTTCACTTTTGATCCTATACAACCACTTGTTTAACAAAGCCTTTTTACCAGTGGGCAACTCAGTCAATTCCCAAGTTTTATTCTGAAGTAATGAGTCCATCTCGTCTTTCATAGCACGCTCCCACTGCATGTGAGATGTGTCTTTTTTTGTCTCATTATAAGTCTCCGGCTCCCTCAAATATGTATATAAGACATGGTTTAGAACAATATTTGCTGATGGATCAAAAATTATCTTTGGCTTTCTCATACGTGTAGACCTCCTTAAAACATGTACTTCAGGGTCATTAGTCTATTCCAGATCATTGTGTTCCTCTTGAACTTCTTGCTCAATGATAATAGGTTCATCTCAAACCTCCTCTTTAGATGCACTCTGATTTGCTGAAATTTTCTTCACAAGTATAGTGTCCAGCTCAACATATTTTGGTTTCATTGCATTCTCATGCTTTGTCTGATGATTTTTGTATATCTTTTCTTCATGGAATACCACATTGCGGCTGCGAATGACTTTGTTATTCTCATAATCCCAAAGCCTATATCCATACTCATCGCCATCATATCCAATAAAGACGCACTTTTGGGACTTAGCATCAAGCTTTTTCCTATCCTCTCTGTCAATCAAAGCATATGCAATACAACCAAAAACTTTTAAATATGAATAATTGATATTTTTAACTAACCACTTCTCTTGTGGTATTTCTCCATCCAATGCACTAGATGGACTCTTGTTAATCAAATAAACAGCTGCATCAACCATAGCAGCCCATAAATATAGCAGAAGACCCACATGCAGTCTCATGCATCTCACCCCCTAGCAGCACCTCCCCACTAGCACGGTCGAAAGAGCGTGATTGGCATGGAGTTACGCCTCGCCGTGCTGCTTCTCGCGATGTTATACGTAACGCCCCCTCCAACCGCTTCGTCGGAGGCGAGCTAGGTGCATTACATGCCGCTATTATCATTGATATAGATGTAGTTACATGTTTAAAATATTAATTGTGAAATACATCATATATAGAAGGTGGTTCATATGGTCTCTGAGAAGTACCGTGCCCATATGATCTTTCGACATTGGATTGAAACGTAATAGATTTAAGTTTCAACTGATCTCAATAAGGAAGATTATGATTTTTCATTTTTCAAGCTAGTGGTGAAGGGCCCAGAGGCATGGCTGAAAACCATAGACTCACCTACTTATATAAGCAAACGAAGTTTCATGGACCAAATAGCATCCAGACGAACGTTACAGGGCCACCAAACAAGGATAAAGCGTGGATACTATATCCAAATACTATTACCATCTATCAATTGTTGAATTCACAAAGCAGCAGCATATGATCGCGGAGGAGAGAGGCGATGATTGCAGCAGCGGGGTTGATGATGAGCGAGACGATGGGGGTGCGCGAAGGCCGGGGATGGCGGTGGCGGCAGCGTTGGGGTTCATTGGGAGTTTCATGTGTAGGAGAGAGAGGAGAAAGTTTGCGGGGGAGAGGGGGTACGAATTCCTCGCGCTCGGCCAGTATGTGGTGTCCCCCTTCAACCCGCTTGATAAAAGGAAGAACATTTTTAAACTATCTTTTTATATTTTTTTAATTATCGTCTGAAGTTTCTCTTCAACGTAGTATCCTAGTCTCCGCTTTTGCATCCAATATTTTATGAGAAAAATGGGAGATTGCCATTGGAGAATCGTATAATTTTCAAATCTTTATACGGTACTGTATTTTATATGAACATTACAGTAAAACACGTTTGATTATGAGCTACGACTTTTTTCAATGGATCATTGGAGTAGAGGTGAGCCGCGCTCCTGACCTAAATTTTCGCCTAAATCTCTCCATCATAAAAGTATGCTTTTTGTAAATCTTCGAGTGAGACGTGACTTTATTCTGGCCCGACATGTGTAACATGACGAGAGTCCATGACTCATGAGTGAAGACTGGAAAAAATAAGTCAGGAACTTATCGGTTAAAATGATAAATAAATAAAAAGGAAACGAAGGTGAAAAAATGAAGGTCTTCATGGTCGAGGCTCTCCACATGATTAAGACAAACTGATTGGAAAAAGAAAATAAATAAAAAAACTGGGGCAAAAGAAAGAGAAAGCTGATGTTGATTTTGTTGTTCCTGAGGATTTTGTGTTCATACACTGATGAATGTTGCAGGAGGTGAAGACTGGTTGAGCCAAAAAAGAGAAAGACCCGCACTAGTCAAGTGAATCCAAGATTGTGCGAGAACTTGGAATCTTTTATTGGCGCCTAGATGAGTCGCACTACTTTCGAAATGTGATCTTTTTAAAAATAATTTCGATCTAAATTTCACATACACAAAAAAAAATTACTTGGAGGAGAGAGAGACCTCCATTCGCACTATATACTTAAGATACATTTGTTTCACCAAAAACTATTAATTTAGAAAACATTTTCTTAAAGTGATTGATTATATTGCTTAAAAAAAAATTAGTAAACGGAAAATGTTTTCATTATCGATAATAATTTGTCTAATTATATTCCTCGGTGATAAAAATCGTGTTAAATAAAAAATGTGATTTTGTCGCGCAGCATTACGTCTGTTTCTGCTAGTGTATTTATATTCTACTGTTTTCTTATAGTTCACATAAATTATGTTTGTACTTTCTCACAAAAGGACAATGGATTAGAGTAAATGAGGATCTACTAATGAAATCAACCCAATTTCATAGTGCAAAAAGTCCATCCCCTGAATACGAAAAAAGAATTGGGCGAATTGTCCCCGAAGGGGCACTATGGTAACTTTACGTTCAAATTTTTAATCGCTGGCCCAATCAAACCCGACCTTCACCAAGCCGATGTCCTCGACATGTGATCTAGTCATCACTTTAGTTGTACTTAATTAGCGGTGTGGATTATTTAATTAACAGTTTGACAAGAATTGAATTAACTCTTTGGCCAAAAAGAAGAGGAAAATAAATAATAAAAGAATCGAAATTTTCTCGCGAAGCTCCTTTGGGTCAGTTCCTTTCCTTCCGCGACAGCTCCTGAATTTTCGGTCGTCGCAGATTTTCTCATTAAAAAACTTTCTCTCATCTCCAACGAGATAAAAAAAAAACGAAAATTTTTATCTTGCAATAAATCGTCAATGAGAGGGCCCCATTTGGCATTTGCCCGAAAAAGCAGTACAGCTATTAGAGGCGTTTGCACCGACTGAGAAGCTTCAGGAATGATGGTTCCGTCTATAAATATGTCAACCAATCTTGTTAACGACCATCTCCCACCTCCCAAAAACCATCCATCCCCCCCAAAATCATGGTTTCTTCATTACTGCTCTCTATCCTGTCTCCTTTACATATCTTCTGCTTCTTCTCGATCTTCTTGGTCGACGACACCACTTCATTTCATGGAGTAGGCGTTTCTGCTTCCTCCCCTCCTTTTTTCGCTGTCAACGTGACGGGAAATAAGGATGAAGCAGTGGCTCTCCTGAATTGGAAATCTACTCTTGAAATCTACGGCAAATCTCTCTTGTCTTCATGGCACGGCGACAATCCTTGCAGCTTTACCGGTGTCGCTTGCGACGACTATGGAGCCATCGCCCATCTAAATCTTTCCTATCTGGGTTTGAGAGGAACTCTAGACAGCCTCGACTTCTCGCGCTTAACCAATTTGGTTAGCTTTGAACTTCGCAACAACCAAATCTATGGATCCATTCCTTCGAGTATTGGTAACCTTTCCAAACTCTACTCTATTAATCTTTGTGGCAATAAACTGTCAGGGGTCATTCCTTCAAGTATAGGTATGCTCGAGAATCTTCAAGATTTGCACCTATGTGCAAATCAACTTTCTGGGCCCATTCCTCCTTCTCTTGGAAAATTAGGCAATTTAACTAAATTAGGCATTTCGAACAACAACTTTTCTGGTCCCATTCCGAGAGAGATAAGTGACTTGAGGAATTTGGAACTTCTTTCCTTATGGCAAAATGGACTTTCGGGACTCGTACCTTTGGAAATCGGGAGGCTCACTTCTCTTATTGAGCTTGACCTATCAGTTAACTATCTGACAGGATCGATTCCTCGTTCCATCGGAAACTTGACAGCTTTATCATATCTTGCCCTCGCTACAAATGGAATCTCGGGCTCGATACCTCAAGAAATAGGGAGGTTGATATCTCTAGAAGGATTATTTTTGTTTGAAAATGATTTGGCCGGTCTAGTCCCCACATCAGTTGGAAGCCTGGCCAATCTAACTGAATTACAGCTTGGTGACAACAAATTGGTTGGTTCCTTGCCTTCTGAATTTAGTAAGTTAAGGCGTTTGATTCATTTGGATCTATATAATAATGCACTAGAGGGGGAATTGCCAAGAGATGTATGCCTAGGGAGACCATTGAAATTTTTTGGGGTCTCCAATAATCGTTTCACAGGTCCCATCCCAAAAAGCTTGGCGAATTGTAGCACATTAATCAGATTGAGGCTAGAAAGAAACCAACTTACTGGAAACATAAAGGAAGCCTTTGGTATATATCCACATCTAGAGTACATGGACTTGAGCCACAATCATTTGAATGGCGAACTTTCTTGGAAATGGGAACGTTGTCATAATTTGACGAGCTTCAAGATATCAAACAACAACATTTCCGGTGAGATACCCGCAATATTCGGAGAGATGGCTCAGTTACAGGTATTGGACATTTCTTCAAATAATTTAAGCGGAGAGATTCCAAGGGAAATGGGAAACCTATCTATGTTGTTAGAACTCGATCTGAGCAGCAATGGTATCACGGGAAATGTCCTGACTCAGATTGGACGTTTATCCCATTTGACACATCTGAACTTGGCATCAAACAATTTGAGTGGATTGATTCCAGCGCAACTAGGCTCATGCACAAGCTTGTTGAGCTTGAATTTGAGCAGAAACAAATTTCAGGGAAGCATTCCTCCTGAGATAGGCAATACACAATTCCTCGAGGATCTTGATTTGAGTTATAATATTTTGTCTGGAAATATATCAAGAGAGCTTGCACAACTGAGAAACTTGCATGTTCTAAATATCTCTCACAATAGCCTATCTGGTTCCATCCCACATGCTTTTGGTGATATGTTGGCCTTGACCTCCATTGATGTATCTTACAATGACCTCGAAGGTCCTCTCCCAAATGTCAAGGCTTTCAATGAGGCTCCATTTGAGGCAACACAGCATAATAGAGCGCTCTGTGGAAATGTGGTTGGCTTGCCGAAATGCAATTCTACTGGGAGCAAGAAACGCAATCCACACGTTGGAGCTAAAATTACAGTTATCCTCATTCTCTCGTTCATGGGGTTTCTCCTTCTCTCTTGCACCTTGATCGTTCTTGTAATCGTCAATCGTCGTCGAAGAAGGATTATCGAGAGAGACAACGATGAACGGGCAAATGATTTGGATTTCATGTGTAGTTTGAGTTATGATGGCAAAGTTTTCTACGACCGAATCGTCGAGGCCACCGAAGGATTTGACTCCAAGTATTATGTGGGTGAAGGAGCATATGGAATTGTCTATAAAGCCAAGATATCGGAAGGTCTCACTATTGCTGTGAAGCAAATCTCTTCATCTCAAGAAAAAAGTGAGATTGTTGACTTGATACCATTTGAAAGGGAAATTCAAGCCTTAACAAACTTGCGCCATCGCAATATCGTGAAATTTTATGGATTCTGCTCTCATGTCCAACGTTGTTTTTTGGTGTATCAGTACATTGAAAGAGGAAGCTTGAGAACAACTTTGACCGATTATGAAAGAGCAAAAGAATTTCAATGGGACAAGAGGGTAAATGTGGTTCGAGGAGTTGCGGATGCATTGTCCTATATGCATCACGAATGTTCACCTCCGTTGAGTCATCGAGACTTGACTAGTAAAAACATTCTATTGGATCTTGATTATGAGGCTCGTGTTTCCGATTTTGGCACTGCAAGGTTGTTGAGGCCGGATTCATCAAATTGGACTATTGTTGCTGGCACCATCGGGTATATTGCTCCAGGTACTTCGTGATCTTTTTTT
>BCNH02000011.1:25662013-25739469 GCA_001662345.2 Metrosideros polymorpha var. glaberrima | reverse complement strand
ATTTAATAAAAAAGTGAAAATAAAATAAAAAATTGAGGGTAAATCTGTCTTTTTACTTCAAGTGGGGTAAATGTGTCACACAATTAAAAGCTTGGGGTTTTTGGTGTCAAATAAAAAAGTTTGGGGTAAATGTGTCACAGAGGTAAAGTTTGGGGTTTTTGGTGATACAAAAAAAAAATTTGGGGTAAATGTGTCACAAATGGTAAAGTTTGGGGCTTTTGGTGGTCTTTTCCCTAAATTATTTTAATCCTCTTTTTCCTTAGCCGATTGAAGTGAAATATCCAATAGGGAAACGGGTTAAGACTAGAAATTGGGTCATAATTCCATGAAAACCTCTCTAATCATCTTCATCTGTGGGTCAAATTCTTCTGACTCTCCATTTTTCCATGAAATCAGAATGAATCTTTATTCTTAGTCTACTAGATTTGTATGAATTAAACCATTCTTATTATCATCCACAAGGAACATTATGTGATTTTTCAAGCACCCAGTTTTATTTGTCATTGAAAATTAAATAAAGATCTTATCATTGATCTGGGATGTCCAACTTCAACCCTCTCAGGACTCAGTCAGGAGTAGAAACTTCTCATCCTCCACGAAAGAAAAACCAACATTAGTAAATTTTATACTACACTGAATTCTTCTGCATACAAGTTCTAACAGATGCTCGTTGAGGCAGCTCCATTGCTCCAGCAATTTTTTTTCAGACTACCCTCAGGGGGGCTGCTTGGAACTGAGAGCAACTTCCACAGAAATTTGACAGCAAAACGCAACATAAAGATAAAAGTTCCTCCTCACAATGCGACGTACATAAGTGGCGAAAAATGGAGAGAATAGAATGAATGCTTTTGACTGAGCAAAGACTTATTTCAGTCCAGTTCCTCCATACAAACGGTCTGAAGCACAATGATCGCCGAAGTACAATTGCCACAATGGTTCAGCTTGCCATCAAACTTTTGAATTTGGAGATGTGCTTCCCCGGAGTGGCTTGGTAAAGCACAGCAATGGAAAGCAGGACCAAATAGCAAAACCTCTGGTGTCATTCTCTCCTAAACCTCACAGAACAAAGGCGAATTTCTATCATATGTATATGATGCCATTACCAGTTCTGTTTGCAGAACAGTAACAAGAAGCATGCCAGACTAATCCAACTTTAAGTGACCCTTAATTAAAGCTAACGGCTGACCTTAGAAATACATCTTTTGACCACACCAGACAGCTAAATTTGAGGTGCAGGGTAGGATGCTCTTTAGAGTTAATGCTGAAGGCCTTACTAATTGACGAAACTATCTTCTCCTTTTCTTCAACAGCAAAGCTGAACGCAGAAACAACCTGTCGACCTCATCAAGGTCTGGAGAGTTAGCATCTTTTCCTAATGGTTTCGCATTTCTTGTATCCACAGATATTTGACGCAAATGATCAAAATCCTCAGACTCTCTGGCAGTTTCCACAGGAAACTTATCAAATATGTCCAGAAACAGGTCCTCTTCCCCCTTGTCCTCAGAATCACCCTCAGTTTCAGTCTCGAAGATATCAGATAAATCTTCAGAATCTGATTCTACGCCCAAATCCATGTTAGAGTCATCATCAATCGATTCATCATTTCCACCCAAAATTTCTCTCAGCTTCTCGGAATTCGCCAGCTGCAATCTTGATTTGCCTGTGGAAGATATGCCTCCAATATCTGTTGTCTGGATTTCGCCAACCGCCTCTTTTTCAACCTCAACTTTGTTTTCAGCCTGTGCTTGAAGCAACTCAAGATCCTGTTCAAGTCTTGGAATATACTTTCTAACTGCTCTTAAACCGTCCCTGTATTTGGATTTATCCAGTGCCTGATGACAAAAGGAATAACTTTACGGCATGAACAAACATATAAGCATCTTTGTAATGCCAAAAAAATCAACCTTGAAGCTTTCGAGATGAATATTTTGTATCCTATAGAGCAATTCAAGCAAACCGGCAAAGTCAATATAAAACAAAAAACAAAGAAAAAACAAATCAGTAAAGAAGAGCACTTCTTGCAGACACCAATCAATCTATTATATGCACATGATACGAAATTTACTACATGAAACACGGTAAACAAGCTCTAACGTCAGAACCCTTTTTTTGGCAAAAAAGGAAATTGAGGCTTGAAATATACATTTGCTTGAACAAGAATGCCAGAATACAAAGTAATATCAATGTTGGTAAATGAACTTAGCATGTACCAGAAATATCTTTTTTTTCAAGTTATGCAAACAATAACCAATTCAAAGCACTAATTTAGACTCCACAATTTTTTTAAACATATTATAATCTTGTCTACATGATATCTGTTAAATCCTAAAGGTGAATTAAAAGCAGTAACAGATTCGATCACTTGATAAAAACCAACGGTTTACCCAACTTAAAGTTAATAGACAGATACACTTTATTCGCACGCGCGCACGAGAGAGAGAGAGAGAGAGAGGGTGACCTTCCTCCTCGACAAAGTGATACTAGGCGACATTATTTCTGTTGGCGGCTGACAATAATTCTTTCCTCGATACATAATTATAGTGTTCTCCTCATGAATGTCAAGAACTATCCCTCCGGTCAATCTAGCAAGTTCAGCAGCAATATCCTTAACCTCCTCTGGCGAGAAGGTTTTCACCACCACTTGCACCGTCTGGTGCTTCTTCCAATGCAAGTGCATGTTAAGTATAACACCTTGGTATATTCCCCTTCGCCCAACTGGCACATAATTCTTGCACTTAAGACCCATCTTCAAAAAGAAGAAGTGCTCTTCCGGAGTCAATATCTCAGGATCGTGGGTTGGTTCGGATGATTCTGCAGGTTCAATCTTTTTTAAAGATTCAACAATCCTCTCCTCTTTCTTCTGAGCCTGTAAAGGAGGAGGATGTATCTTTAGATAGGCGAGAGAAGAGATCAAACTGGATCAAGAACTGGAACGATTCTACTTGATCTCTCGACGAGTAATTAGTAATTCAACTCTTTATTATGCTGTTACTAAATACTAACACTGGTGGTTTCTATTCAGACCAAACCAACCAATAAGATAGCCGGTCGCACGAAGGGAAGGAAGGGTCAATAGATAGGATATCCACGTGAAAATGATGGGCTCTTAAAATCTCTTAATCACATGGTTTCCAAATTCTGTTACAGTCCTGAGCTAAAGAAGACTACTAAACTCAAATGAACGACAACTATTAGTGCTTCTCTTTTGGTGTTCTGTAATTCATGGACTTCTATAATGGATTCTTTGAGTGATAACTCTATCCTCTCTCCCCTATATGACCTGCAATCTAATAGATCTTTCTACTTTTGACAAGTGACAACAGTACCATTACCTTATCATTTTATTCCATTTTCCTAACAATAAGTCGAAAAGAAGACTTGAAACGTCCAGTATTTCTCAATTCACAATTCATCCTTCCTGACAAACTCCATAACCTTTATCTATATCAATATCAGACAAGCATTCTTCGCAAGATCCCAGGGTATAAAATATACTCTCTAGGTCATCAAAAAGCAAGTACCTAGCAGCTAACATACATAAGATGAAAAGACAAAACAATGGAAAGTTCACCTACTAATCTCGTTCATAAGTTCCTCGGATTTCTCAAACCAACAAGTGGTAAATAGTAAGAGTAATGACCATATATAAACCTTTCTGAGCTTGAATAAAATCTTCTCTTCTGCTGTCATCCTTCCATACTCTTTCTTCTTCTTATATCTAAAGAATTTAAGCCACCTGACGACAGCTCTTTTGCCCTTCAGCTTTTTCCTCCTCAATTTAGTTTCACCAGGTCCATCTACTATCCCACTGCTTTCAGAATGGTTTGGCAGCTCTACAACTTTGTCCACCACATTTGATAATGGACGCCAATGAGCTTGTAGACACCCAGCCAAGGACAGCCTTTTTGCATCACAGAGAGGCCGAATATCGAGTTTCTGTCTGAAAACCTTGAATAGAACATCATCCAAGCTACTGCAGTGAGGGATAGCATTCACGCAATACTCATTTTTAGATTGAACTCAATTCAATCGGAGAGTCGAGCTAGAAACATTTTAGCAATCAGGCATACATACTACTTTCAATATCAAAACGGAGAAAGCACAGTGATGCTATCCAGCAAATACATTACCATAAGAGATTTTGCAATCACGAGATAGATGGAGAAGCCACGAGAAATTTGAAAGACATGATGAGAATTTCCGGGAAAACTATTTATAACACTTGAGTATTAATTAGTCTTCGCGACCCACATTAGAACTATGAAGGAATCTCAAACTGGAATTAGAACAGAGCATATCTACAAACAGAAGGCACACCATTTTGCGGCCCTTGAACGGACACGAAACAGGAAGTAATCATCTTACGATGTAGAATACCATCTTTAGAATCTATTCGAAGTCTAACCACACGATACTCAACTCTGCTGCCAAAACATGAGCCGAAATTGCGGCGACTACAACAAAACGACTCACAGCCAAGACCAATCGTTGCTTCAACTAGAAACCCAATTGACAGCTGCCACGAACAAAGCACAGGAACGGACAAAGGTCGTATCTTGTAGAAACTACGCGCTTAATTTCGGCAAAGGCGAGAGAACTGGAAGCGCAAGAGACGAAACGAACTTGGATAAATTACAGGCGAGAGAGAGAGAAAGACCTGGGAGAGTGAAAATGGCGAAGAGGGACATGGGGGAGAGAAATGGGGAGGACATTCTTGAATCTGGGGGACCTCCTACAGAGAGCAACCACTGCCATTGAAGACGAGGCAACAGCCCTACCCGCCATTTCTGTGCTTCCTCTTCAGACTCAATTTGAGCCTTCTCTGTATCAGCTTCCTTGTTGATTGACTCGACGAGGACTGCAGCTCCTTCAAGAGATCGCTGGACTCGCTACTTCAACCTTCGTCGTTTTTCTTTGATGGCTCGCTAAACCGAATGAGTCGGGAGTGAGTCCGTCCCTGCCAGTCTGATGGGCTGGACTTGCATCGAAGCCCTTGGACCCTCTTGTTTTCTCCCTGGACAAATAACACAAATGAATCACCAACTTTAACCTAATATACACTATCATCTTTGAACTATTAATTTATTCATTGTGAACCATAAAACTTTGATACATATTCAATTTAGTCCTTTTAATATATGAAAATTAAACATTTTCGAATATTCTAAAGACTAAATTTGAACATGTACCAAAACATCCGGGACCATATTAAATAAATTAAAAGTTCAAGGACGACACTGCAGTATAAAGTTCAAGACCATGTTGAACAAATAAAAATTTTAGAGACGACAATGTACGTTTGGTCAAAGTTTAAAGACCATTTGTGTGTCCCAAATTTTGGTGGGGCTTCAAGACGGAAAATTGTTGATCATTTTGCTCTTCGTCAAAATGAATGAATTCATATCTCTATCATTTTAATTCAATGGGTCATTGTATTCCGATTGCATTCGGTTGGGCTCTATTGATGAGCCCACTCAAATTAAGCCGTAGAAATGATTTAATCAAATATCTCGATATCGGAAACATGGAAATCCCAAAAAAAAAAAGCAAGCCCGATGTGTCAATTTTAATTCATGTGGAGTCAAGTTCACTAGTATGGTTCGTGCCATATGAATCCTTTTTGTTAGCACTTCATCAATTCGATGACATCTTTATGTGACGTGATTTAGTCATGCCGTACTGAGTGGCAAGAAGAAGTAAAAGTGATGAGAATCTGACTTCATACGAGATCATAACCATTCCATAGAGGGCCAGGGACTCCTGCCAAAGGTAGGGGTTGCCGCCTTCTTCTTCCCTTCGTTCTTCCTTTGTTTTCCGACAAAATTGTTAAAAAAGTCATAAATCTATTATATTTTTGCCAATTCAATTTTAAATATTTTAAATTTATCAATTGAGTTCTAAATCTTTTAAATTTATGCTGATTCAATTCTTTTCACTGGCCGACGCAACATAAATAACCTTTAATAATATTTTATTATTTTTCAAAATTTTTCTTTTTTATGTTCTTTTTCTTTTTCTCCTTCTTCTTCTTCCTCCAGCCGACTGGAGGAAGAAGAAGGCCGGTGAGGGCGAAGCTCGCCCAGCAACAGTGAGAGCGAGGCTCGCCCAACCATTGGCAAGCCTCATCCTCGTCGAATCTGGCGAGGGCAAGTGACTAGACGACAAGCCTCGCCCAGCCATGGACGGTGAGGCTCGCCAATGGCTAGGCAAGCTTCACTTGAGGCCGACCTCTCTCCGAAAAAGGAGAAAAGCAAATTAAGAAAAATAAATCAATAAATAAATAAAATATTATTAAAAGCTGTCTACGTTAGCCGACAGACGAAAAAGACTGAATCGAGACAAATGTAAAAAGTTTAAACTTAATCGACAAATTTAAAAAGGTTGAGACTAAATTAACACAATTTCAAAAGATTTAGAACTCATTTGATAAAATCAAAATGTATAAGACAAATTGACAAAAATATAATAAATTTATAACTTTTTCGACAGATTTTCCTTTATTTTCCTATTTTTTCGGATTTTTACTTTTCCAAAATTTTTTGAAAAACACTCCTTAAATTTGTAATGCCATTTTATCTTCCTCCGAACATTTTTGCAATAGTTCAGAACCGCCGGTGCCTTTTATCCGGTTCTTTTTCCTCTTATGTGTTGGTAAACAATGACATAAATCGCATAAAAAGGAAGTAACTGTACTCAACTTTACTGTTAACCAGTGAAATGTTTGCTAAAACTCTTTTACTTCAAATTAGAGAACAAGAATATGCAGATGGCTGTTGTCTCAGTTCACTGAAATTCTTTTTTTTTGTATTGTTTTCTTCTTCTCCTTCTTCCATTTTCGCACACATTATGCGAATTCAATCACAGGGGAAAGTGAAAATGTGCTCCGACCATGTGCCCGATATGATCATCTCAAACCAAACATCATATGGGCGAGTAAGTCGGAGCGTAATCCAGCATGATGTCGCAAACGAAGAAATTGCCTCAAAACATTCATCTTTCCAATGGTTTAGGGACAGAGTGCGTTTGCTTTTTCTTCTTCACCCTCTTTCACTTTGCGCCAGAGAGATGCAAGAAGGACCCACGAAAACCTTTTGACACCCCCAACAGATCTGCAGAAGGGAAAGCAAGAAAACCCTACAACCGAATCACCTAACGAGCTTCACGAACGATTAAAAAGAGAGAACTTTTTCCTGGTGGGGGGACGAGCACCAGCAAGAAATCAGAAACGGGAAGATGGGAAAGGAGAGAGATGTGTGCCAGTAGTAAAAGGGCCTGGAAAATCAGCTGGGTCAGATCCAGGCGAGTGGTACTGGTCGTCTTCTGATATCGCAAGCGTTCTTTCTCTGTAAAGAATTGCCTGGATCGACGCGCTCGAGATCCAGTCAAGAAGCTGACTTGCTTATGGACGCGACACACGGAACGTTTCGATGATAAAGCAGCGCAAAATACAAACTCGACAGGACCAAAGAAACTCGATCTGATAATGGAGAAGCAGTAGGTCGAAGAAGAAGAAGAAGGAAGCTCGATGAACGCCGCGACAGAAGAGTTGCCGATGGAGTTATTTATACGGAGAGTGAGAGAGAGAGAGGTCAATTAGGGTTTCCAGAAGGGGTATGAAATGGGCTTGGGCCTGAGTTGCTCGAAGGGCCCAAAAGATTTAGACAGATATTAGGATGGTTTCTTGGCCCAATTTAATATCGGGGGCAAAAAGATTTGATATATCAAATTGATACATGTGACAAACTATCGTCGACTATTTGAGTTCGTAGGCTTATCCAAAACTGACACCTACCATAGTGCTTTATAGTCAAATTAGTTTCACCAATTTTAGTAACTCTAGCATTGCTTTGTTAGATAATTAATGCGAATATGTTCTGTCGTCATCTTTCATAAAATTATCGTCTCAAAAGGATGTAAATAGATTGTGCAAACATATTATATCACAAGGTAACCGTGATTTTTTTTTTATAGGAAATGGAAAAAGTTTTGATTTTTTTAACTCAAAGCACGATCAATCTTCAAAAGGTAATACTACAAATAATCAAATTCACTCAAAAAAAAATTCCCTAAATCTGGTCAACTAAGTTGTAACTCTTCCAACCAAAAAAAAAAACTAAGGTGTTACTCTTATTCCGTTGAAAATTTCATTGGCTTCGTTTGGCTGAATATTTGTATGTTTTAATAATTGGATCTTTTATTTAACTAAAATATTCAGAAATCTTCAAAAATATCAGACCGATATATGTATTATCACATTCAATCTTTTCATTATTTTTAAAAGGTTATCTATCCTTTAATGTTTGTTGAAAGCCATTATCAAAAGTAATGGGCTGATTTTTTATTTTTTATTTTTGGCATTCCAAAACAAGCCGGACGTCAAAAGCAATTTCTACGTCTGGTGGGACCCATTCATACGCGCCATCGTCGCCGTCCATCGTCGGTTGATCGCGAAGTCCGAAGAGTAGAAGGTGAACGGTGTTTGGAGCAAACACGTCAGCATATTTTCGAAAATAAAATAATAATAAAGAGGAGTCACTTTCTATGTATAATAATTTAAAAAATCAATTTCCAAAATATTAAACAAATTTCGACCCCCAAAAAAAATATTAAACAAATAATAATCGCAACGCAATCTATCTCTTCCATCCGCATTCGTAGTTCCCATCCGCCAACAGTCCTTTCACTCTCTGAAAACCTCGCCGGAAACCACCGCCTCGCCGGTGGCTCCGCCGATTCGATCGTCGCAGGAGTACCTCCAGTCCTCAATGGCCTCAGTTCCAGTTCTCTCTCCGGCTCCGTCCACTACTCCGCCGAGACTTCGCGCCTTGATTCCTCGCTCCGCAAGACCGAATTCCGTCTCTCCTCCTCCTCCTCCTCCTTCTTCATCGTCTTGCTCGTGTTCAGTTTCGGCTTCAATCCGCAAGCGACCGAGAGCCCTCGGCAATGGCGCCTTATCCGCATACGCGTGCTCGACTTCGTTTTTCATCGGGAGAGTCGGACTGCAGAAACGAGAAGGCAATTTCTCGTTGCTCTCGTTCGGGAACAAGCAGCATCTAATCTCCGAAGCCGATAGAACCGATTCGTCTCAGGTTTTGTCGGCTATGCTTCCCTTCGTCGTCGCTGCCACGGCGGTTGCTGCTCTTGCTCAGCCGGCGACTTTTACTTGGTAATAGGTCTTTCTTTATCTGTTCACGCGAGGAACATTCTGCAGACCACCGCTTGACTTTTCAGGTTCAATTGCTACGCGTTTGAAGATTTTTGGAACCTCGGGAATACTCCTTGTCCTGCTCTTCTCTGCTGTATCTGAACTTTGACTATATAATATGAAAGCTGCATTTATACTCATACATATGTAAGGTTCGCTATCATTATAAAATTCACTGAAAATTGTATTAATCTTATCTTTACTGGGACTATTAATTTTGAATTCGTAAGTTTGTGAAGACATGCCTGATACCACTCTGGTTCGTCACGCCTCTTTTGTGATGGTTTCGAACATGATGCAATTTGTTTTACAATTTTTGTCAGAGGAGGAGGTTGAGTTACTGTCAAGATGTGGTTCTTGGATGTGTTTTGATAAAGGGTGCATTCGAACCAGTTGTTCAATGCATATTCTTCTTGATTGACTTATGTTTCGCGCAGTTAACCATCACTAGCTGTGCTTCTTAAATTCAGACTATGTATGTAGCAGATGTCTAATAACATGATGTTTCTACAGGGTATCCAAGGAATTGTACGCCCCCGCTCTTGGTGGGATCATGTTGTCGATAGGAATCAGGCTTTCGATCGATGATTTTGCTCTTGCTTTTAAAAGGTGAGTCTATTTTGCTTGGCTTCAGATGCAATCTTTATCAGCTCTTTTGCAACTTTGGTGGAAGTCGTGATTTCATCTGGGTTTCTCTATTTATTGCAGACCTTTACCACTATCTATCGGGTTCATCGCACAGTATGTTCTGAAACCGGTCCTCGGGGTGTTAGTTGCCCAGGCATTTGGGATGTCTCACATGTTTTATGCTGGTTTTGTCCTCACAGCTTGTGTTGCGGGGGCTCAGCTATCTAGCTATGCGAGTTTCTTGAGTAAGGGCGATGTGGCCTTAAGCATTCTGCTCACCAGCTGCACCACTATTGCGTCAGTTCTCGTTACACCTATCCTAACCGGCCTTCTCATTGGATCAGTTGTACCAGTTGATGCAGTTGCCATGTCCAAGTCAATATTGCAGGTAAGAGATGCTTGGGAGTGTCGAGTATCTGTAATTTACATCGACTATCTCTTTCCTGCCCACAAACTTGATTGGAGATATTTCCTTTGCATATCAGGTTGTTCTTGTCCCCGTAACTCTTGGCCTTCTGCTCAATACCTACGCAAAACCAGTCGTTTCTATTCTTCAACCAGTGATGCCGTTCGTTGCTATGGTTTGCACTTCATTGTGTATTGGGAGCCCTCTAGCAATTAACCGGAGCCAGATTTTGTCTAGAGAGGGTTTGCGCCTGGTTCTTCCAGTGTTGACATTCCATGCGGTGGCTTTCACTTTAGGATACTGGATCTCCAAACTTCCAGCTCTGAGGTAATTTGCACCCGCCTATTCTGCTTTCTGTATGGTGAAAAAAGAAAAGGAGTAGCTGTATTTATTAGCTAATCAGAGAGCTGTTGACATTGAGTTGAGCCTTACTGGATGATGTAGTATATATGCCACCTTTTTTTCCGTTCTTAGTACCCCTGAATATCTGGAGCTAAGGTTGATGGCATAGAAGAAACAGGTGTTTCCACTGCGCTTTATGATAGCTTTGTTACCATGTTGTTGCTTAGAGGAATTGAGATTTGTCCAGGGGCTTTTATGTCTAAAAGAATCGAGCGCATTACTCTTTGCAAGAAAGAGATTTCTCTTTAGAAACCAGTTCTCTTTGTGCTTCAGCTACTTCGTTGTAATTTGAATGTGGCGCAACCATTAAAGACTAGATCAAGAAGTCTACCAGAAAAATAACAACAAATTCTTGTGGGGCTTGATCTCTTTGTCAGGATGAGGGGTCTTGAAATTAAATTCATTGACTACGAGAATTAATGTAGTAGTCATGCAGTAGGACCTCCGGAGACCCACTAATAGGAGCCTCATGCAGTGGTATGACAGTACTGTGTGAGTTGGTCTTGTCCATAAAGATTTTCTTTCGTCGATGGACAGAGATTTTCATCTGACTTTGCATTTTAAATATATATTTGACTTGTGATTAATTAGTTTACACACATCCTGCCATAGTGTCTGCAAGTAACATCAAGGGCAGGATCAGCAGAAGCTAGCCTACATGAATAGCCCTAAGAGATTATAGTTTAGTCCTGCATGGAATATAGGCAGAGTTTAATGATAGAGATGAGGGCATTCGGATAGATTTCTTTCCCATATATCCCATTTCACTCTTCATCAATCAACTGCCTGAGACTTGTCCTCTTTATTTCCTTGTAGGCAAGAAGAAGAAGTCGGCCGGACAATATCTTTATGCACAGGAATGCAGAGTTCCACTCTCGCCAGCCTTCTTGCATCCCAATTTCTTAGCAGCAGTCAGGCCGTCCCACCAGCATGTTCAGTAGTTGCCATGGCTATCATGGGACTGTGCCTTGCCTCTTTTTGGGGCCATGGTTCACGGATTAGGGACCTACCATCATTAGTCAATCCACGAGTTGGTTCTTCGCTGGAGTTGCAACAATAGCAGAGAAAATTCTGGCGACGATCACATCGACATATCTGGCACAGTGCAACTTGGTGAAGATACTGATAAGTGGAAATATGTAATTAACATGAGGAATGCCAGAGATGTGCCAGTACCTTCTTGAATGTACCGAGATTAGGTGCAAATACTTTGTACAGGTCAGCAACCAATGTAGCTAGCAAAGTGAGTTTAGATTTAGAGGAAGATAATTTTGTCAACATACACGTTAAGCTTACTTGTTACACACAGGAGGTATGTATCACATTAAATCGAGCACATGCCAGGTAGCTTAATATAGCCTCTCTCTCTCTCTCAAACTTTTCTGATGATAGAGGTGATCGGTTTGTGGGTAGGTATCAGGCCTAGAACCTGGAAACCACCCTATTAGAATCGATTCCCAGTTTTTGGTATCTGGAATCTACTCTCTTTGCCCTGGAACTGATCTTGAAACTACCCTATTTGTCCGGTCTATTCAGGGTGTACCTAAGAAGCGTTTTTGTTTTTTTGCTTACTTTTTTTTACAAAATCAAGACAAATAATGGTTACAGTAAAATAGTATTAGCAACAAAACCGCTCAAAATAAAATGTTTATGAAAATATAAAGCAATAGAAAGTTAAGCTCATTTAAGAAAGTCAATCGTCTTCTTCCAACTTCATAAAACAGGTTCTAATCATTTCCTGAGTGGGCGGGCGGGTGGCTTTAGCATATAAAATACTGGAACCTACCTGCATTGGAACCGGGAATCGGATTTATATTCATGGTTGGTTCAGTCCGGTTCCTGAGTAGACCCGGACCGGTAACACAGCCCATACGGGGTTCTTGTTTAGCGAAAATTTCATGCTGGGATGCATAAGTTGACAGCATAAGTTGCATGTACGACAAATCGAACCGTATATCATGGCAGGCTTGCTACGCTTTCACTCGGCTCTAAGGGCAAGAAACTTAAATTTCTGTCTCGAACATTTGTGGTTGAGTATGTACCAATTCTTTGGGGGTTGTTATGATGCCTCACCCGATATTCCAATTATAGAAACGAAACCGCGATGAGTATGCAATAACATTAATGGAGCTCAGACATGAGCTGCAAGAAAAGAACGTTGCTTTGGAAATAAAGTTCGCCGCATTTGTTCGGTTCTCGTCGTTGTCGCGGCCGACACTTCTCGTTATCCATTTAAATGTGTCAATGTCTGAGATATTATTCATATGAAAAGGGTATGACGCACCGACTCGCTCCCATCGTTACTACTCAAGATATTTCATACAGGGGCTCCATTATTGTTTTGTAATCTTCTTGTTATTCCCCCACATGATCAATGTGATCAGGTATTGAGTTTCAGGTAACTGTCCACAATGGCGATGGACGCCGATGTTCTTGTCTCCTTCCCCGAACTATTGAGCTCTTGTGTGCTCTTCTGGACCCTCCTTGCTAGTCGACAAATTTCCGCCTTTGCGAGATTTGTCGCATTGAGATGCTACCGTGTAAGAGGCTTCTTTGGGATTTTTATGGTCTGCTCGGCATGGAGACTATAGATTTCACCCTGTGACAAGAGGAGTTCGCTTGCATTTCCAGTCCCGAACATATGAAACTGGCGAAATTTCCCCGCTAGTTGGGTACGCTACATGTATTATTCCTTTATACATATGCTTTAGAATTGTGGATGCCCAATTGCCTTGAAGCATCCAACACAAGGATTTTTAGTCCTCCGTTCTACCGGCGGAGCTATTCTGATCATTTTGCGAATAAACCCACGACACAGAACGGTGAACCACAGGCGAGGCCGATTTCTCGAATGGAGGAAGAGGAATGGTTGCCCTGAACCGTGCTGTAGTTTTGCCCCATACAGAACACGTCTTCGGAAGTTTTGCTCTCTCAAATAACAGTAGACACTCTAATAGATTGAAAATTTATGCAGAATCAATAGAAATGTCGCCCAACAAAGCTGTTGAAGAAATGAGAAACGCACTCTGGAAGTATTGCCCTCTCAAACCTCCTGCAACAGGATAAATAAGAGGAAACACGCTCTAATAGCTTGATTACTACTATTATTTTCATTTTAGTGTACAGGTTAAGAAGGATAAAAGTGACGCAAAGATTCTACCATAGCCACACGAGGAAGTATTTAAATAGAAAAGCTTCATGTATAGATTAGATTATACAAAATTGAATTTAGGTGTACACTATATACTCCAACATCCTAAGATGCAATACACTGATCTCTGCAAATCAACACGGAAAACCATATACAAATTGAAAGCCATAACCGCCAGAACCTCACAAACTTTGTAAAACTCGGTCATAGTTAAATGCTCCCACACTCTGTAGAAGACTCGGAGCCAGAGTCATCCATGGTTGAATTCGAGGTTGTATCTAGCTGGCTTCCGGTCTCGCTATCGGAAGTCACGGACGGCCTTTCTTCAACAGGTTGATTCAAGAACCAATGCATGATGCTTGCAGTTAACGTCAAAATCATCTTCTGGTTCACCTGTTATTATACAGGTAGAGTAGCAATTGGTACGGAGATAACTAAGACAAAAATGAGTGGAGGAGTTGAATTTCGATGTATAAGTGCGGTCTGGAACTGCATGATATATGACCGGCTTCAGTCTTCACACAATTGTTTGTGCGCAACATTTCATATACTTGCTAGCCAAACTATTAAAAGAATAGGAACCGAAGAGATCGGACAATGCAAAGACCTTGATGACTGGTTCTATCGGAACCATATTCAAGAGCATAATAGAGGTCACGACAACGAGGTCATTCTTAGGAAGCAATATCCATTGGCAGCGGAATTAAATTTAACCTGCCTTTTAATAGTAAGACATGGTAGTATTGTAGAGAGTAGCACCAAAAATGTTTTGGGAGCAGTGAACATGGAAGGGAAACTCTGAGTAGAGGACATAACCCACCAGTCATACACATTCCTCAATAGAACTACTAATCCGTACCTCAGTTATATCTTCTGGAAGAAGAAATATCGAGCATCCAAGTTTCCTCGCAATGCTTATGATGTAGGTAGCATTCATCTTTTTCTCTTCATCTACATTTGTCCCATAAATACAGGAGGTCAAGATTAGACACTTTTAATATGATGATGATGATAATAAAGATCAGAAAGCAAAGAGATGGAAGAAAAGATCAGAGAACCACAAATTCTGGATTGTTAAGAATTTGCTTAGTTGGACAAGGTTTTCCATGTATTTACCCCTAAGCAAGTATGAATGGGGATATTCATGGAACTAATGAACTATTACCTATGATTAACTACTTAGATTTGCAAAACCAACGGGGTAAAGGGATTTGTCCTCTAGATGCTCCTAAGCAATAGAAAGGACATAAACAGGGGAACATAGTAGACTTGGTGGACTGGCCTAATGTGCTTAGAAAGGCAGTTATACACAATACTTGGTGCATGTAGCAAATTGCCACCACAATCCACATTGGCTTGGAATTTAAGTCCTTCAAATTTTTAGTCGGCAAAGTTATGCTGATGAGAGAATTTATATTAGCTTGGTCTTGGTATATTACCTAGAAATTTCATTTGCCTTTTTGCATTATAATGTACATAGAAAATGCAGGTTGACTGTAAGTTGTTCTGACTATCTAACTTTAAATCATTCCAAAAGCTCGCTGCTTCTTGAACTGTCAGACACTAACCTAGTTTAGCCAGCAGTTCAACATCTACACTATCACAAGCTAAATTTCTCATGTAAAGTATCTGGACAAAAAATTCAAGAAAACAGATCTTAAAAGTAAACTCACCCGTTACTCCTCTTGTAACCAGACTCCAGTTTACTGCTCTTGGCTGCACAGCACTTAAAAGATCCAGGAAAAATATGCCATCGGACAAACTCCTATCCTGTAATGAAGAAGCGATAAAGGAACTGCACTCCCATGTATAGGATGGCCATTGAATGACAATGGAGACGCCATGCAGCATCCAATAATCTCTTACAAGGAAGAATCCAAAAATAAACTGAAAACATGCTTCTTGCCTATATTCCTAGAGATTGATAAGAGATTTTTATTTGAAAATTAGGCAGGCAACCAAATCAGGAGCATCATAAATGCAGTCTATCAAATCAGGAGCTTCACATAGCTGTCAATAAATGCAGTCTATCAATGGCTACCATTTTGGGTTAGAACTTTAAAGTAGAAAAACACAAACTTGTGCTCCATTGCAACACTCGCACAGGATGATGTATCCTATGAACCTTGGTTATTAATCACCCATTAATTTTACATCAATCTTGTCAGAAAGACATCTAAAGATGCTAGATGTGTGTAGTTTCAATTCTAGAGCCAGCAAGATGAAGGCATTCTATCTAAAAGCTTCCAGCATCAAGGTCGCTCATAAAAAACAAATGATCGTATATGGAGAAAAGTTGTTAGGGGATCAAGGTTATATAGAATGTAGAGTACCTTAAAACTATCCATACGACTCTTACTTCCCGTGTTCCTCACTTTGGTGTTGGCCCATTCTAGGATATCAGCATCAGTGATCTCCTTCCCATTAGAACGAAATCTCAAATTCTTTAGAAGTTGTAGGATGTTGTATCGCATCAGTTGCCATAGATAAGCTGAAAGAAGAAAAGATAACCTTCTGAACTTAAAATTATGATTTGCAAGATGCTTCGAAAATATAAATTAGAGTACTTGATCAAGTTAATTTAGCGGGGAGATCGAGAACATACCCAATATTAATTTCTTATTCCCCTGAACTATATCGTTGCCAGCAACATTAACCAAGGAAAACTTCAACTGTTTTCCTAATTTGACAACTTGGTTACAGTTCTCTACTTTCTTGAATGGCATTTTTATCGGGGGCCTATTTGCAAGCTTCCAGTTGACAATTCCTGGTGATACTTTGTCCAGTGTTTCCAACAATACCCACCTGCAGAGGAAACTCAAATTCACTTGATCTCTGGTTATAATCGAAGTCTTTCACTCCATTAAAAAGCAAGATCACACACACACACACACATTTCAGAAAATGGTTAATCAAAGTTGACTACATCATAAATTCAAGCTAGTACATCATTCTTCTTTTGACAAACTATAAGGTCAACCAGGAGAAGTATCCTTAACAAGCAGAGCTTCCACATTGAGGGTAGGGGGTTCTGCAAATTACAGATATGCTGTCCTTTTGGAAACATCAATTAAATATCAAAACAATATTTACCCATTTCTAAGATCTTCAAAGACGTTGTCAATGTATGTTGAATTTCCAAGACTGTTTATCCAAAAGCGAAATGCTCTTTCTTCTCTAGATACTTGGGTGTCCTCTGGAGAAGTTTCAAGAAAAGAAATCTGTTTTGTTTGGGTTGACAGCCCATTCCTGCAGGTCAGAGAAACAACTTTAACATGCCATGATCTCCTAGCAGCAAAAGAAATGAGCAGAACTTTGAGTTGTCATTGTCCATAGGAGGAAAACTGTTGCTATAAAGAATGATTGACTCTTGCTATAAAGCTGTTAAATTTTTAGAGACAAGGTCCAATGGACTTGTGTCCTTACTGCGACTGATACACTTTGTAAATTTCCGCATGCTCAAAACCTTTAATAGATCACAATATTCTTGCAGAAAAAATAGAGTAAATCAGTGGAAAAAATGTGGACAGGTCCATTTCACATCAATATCCCTATGTAGAACTTGAATGCATTATTGTGAGACTGTAAAACATACAACTTAGGTAATCTCTATGTTCCTTACTATCAGCATTGCATTATGCAGAGAGGCAATATATTTCATTACTAAAGCTAAATCATATTTCCCTGCTATAATATAAAAATAAAAGTATGCTTCATGAAGCTTCAAGGCTTAATTTAGCTCATATTTACATGAAAGATTGTTGGAAAGAATTTCTTCGATTAGGTTTTCCCTGAGAACCCTTTGGTATCAATTTGCTTTCCATTTCAATTTTCTTGTTTCCAAATGAAGGAGGATGACTACTCTTGATAGTCCAACAAAGACAAACCACATCAACAGAAGCTCATAAGTCTGAAGGCGTACTCTTACCTATGTTGGAAAATATGTGCAACAAAAGCGAGATTGAGATTCGGAGACCCTTCAACGATATCTTTTGGAGTTAGGTATCTCTTGCAACCCATCCTATCTGCATGCTGAAGAACTAACTTCGCTCTTTCGAGAGGACTTTTTACTGTGAATACAGAAGAGTCAACGTTCTCCGGGGCAAGAATGTTTAAGAGATGAGCATAGGCCTCAGCATCCTACAGCCAACACACATAATACACTCAAGAACAGCATCATCTTAACAGATAACACTGAAATGGAAGTGACTGAGAATATCATGGCATCCATCAGAAAAAAGAAAAAAGAAATAAAACTGCCACATTTGAAATTGGATGATGAAATTGTGGGACACAGATATGTCCAAGGTTATATTTGGTAAAAAGCTAGGCACAACAAATTCTGCAGGATTTAGGCTTTAGCTTCGACTTGTTCTCACATACCTTTACATCAGAAGAGAAGTTCGTTACTATTTTCTTGTAATTTGCTTTCTTCAACTGAAAATTCATCCATCTCAACAAGATTTTCTCTGGAGGTAGACTCATCAACTCTTCCACATCCTGTTGTTATTGAAGTTGGAAGGCATCACATATTAGACAACAATTAAATATAGAGATAGCATGTGAACTACCTGCTGAGCAGCAGACTATACCTTACTATCTTCGACCAACTCCACCAACTGAGGTGTTTTCTTCAAGTTGAGATCAGCCAATAATTGTATCTAGAGAAAGTTTTCATGTTTACTGATCAAATATATGAACTCAAACTTTTTACATAGCATGTGCATTTAGAAGATTTTTTTTAGCAATCTTACCTTTATTATTTGTGAAATCACACCTAGGACAAGATGGCGCTGAACATAGAAATGAGAAACATCAATTTATGCTGAACTCAGAGAGAGCTAGATGCCCAAGCGAACTTCATCATCTCAAACAACATATGGAGCTCTTATATGTAAAAGAAAAGGCAAGCATACATACCCTTCCTTCAATGAAGTCTTGAGTCCCTATATTTACAACGGTACATCCAATAGCCTTGGCAGAATTTAGGCAGAGTGTGTGATTTTCATTTCTTTCCCAGGGATTGAGCAATCTCTTAGTATTGATGGCACGCTCATCTATTGTCCCAGGAACTGCCACATTGATAAGCTTGCTGCAGTAGAGGAAGTGGTTCCAATATCAAAATTGCAAGCATAAAATCAGTAAGTGAAGCAGAGTCTGAAGGGTGCCAATGAAATTACCAAAGAAGAACACCGTCCTTTACAATCTCAAAGAGATCATTGGTTGAAGGTTCTATAGGCAGATACTTCTTCAAGAATTCATCTTCCTTGAGGTAATTATTAATATGCGCCACATAAGATGCCTTCTCAGACTCACTTATTGTGTGCAGCAGCGTGGTAGTAGCGGCCTTCAGGAACGCAGATGAACTTTTTGCGCCACTACCTCTTCTGTCAGTCGCATGTGCTTGCAGTTTCAAGTGGACCTGGGATCAAAGAAGCCATCATCATCATCAACTGTAAATCCCATATAGTAGTAATACTGCAGAGAAAATTATAAGAGTTCAATCTTGCAATTTTGAACTCAAACACAGTAGTCTTGTGGAGTAATTTTTGCAGACCCTTAGTTATCTTCAGGAATCAAATGTACCATATTCCAAAATCTGGTGATATTCTTGGACGAAATTGCCAGCAAATTTAAGTAGTATGTAGCTCTTCGACTTCGAAAGCCACAAGAGTGGCCTTGTGGCCTTTCTGATAGATCGACTTTGCATTCTCTGGCAATTTCTCATCAATCAAATAGTGCAGTAACCCAAAATATTGAGCAGAAACTTCATTCATGATAATCGCAATCAGTCGATCAAAATCCAGCTAAAGTTTACTAAGGATTCTCACTGAAAAGTAATGAAAATGTTAAGATTCAAGATAAAGCGCCACTGTCATCGCGAATTGGTAAGTAGTGAAAGCTAAGAACTTCCTTACCCTGAGAAAGAGCTCGAAATCCACCTCGTCCTGCATGTTCTGATACAAATCCTGAATAAAAGCTTCTCTCTCGTCCTCAGTCAGGCTCTCTCCGACTACTTTCAATCTCGACATCTTGGAAGGCAAGTCTCCAAGCGTGAGCTTCCCGCTCTCCCTCCTCATGCTCATAAACTGCACCGATCGAGTCATCACACTCCATCACGCCCACATTCACAGCACAAAGTCGTTTGGGTTACAGATAAAAAGGCTCAAGAACGCAAGACGGAGCTAAAAACACGGGTTATCGGAAGATGCAACGGGAAAAATCAGCATCGCAGAGGTCGTCAATCGACTTCGGCGAACTTGGCGAGTGCAGATTTAAACAGAGAGCGAAACTTACGTGCGTCTTCAAGCTGCGGAGCTCGACTTGAGTGAACTGGTTCTGGAGCCATGGATCGGAGACCAGAATGCCGACGTAACCGGACATGTCGGGGGAGGCGCGGGGAGTTCGAGCTCGTTATCCGGCGGCGATGAAGAGAACTCCGACGAGCTTCGCAGTTGCGGAGCTCGGCAAAAAGGAAGAGGAGTGTTGCTGTGTTGGTGCGTACGCGATCGCAACACGCACAAAATCTCTCTCGCTAAGATGAGCTCTTAAGCCTCTTCTTCGTCTTCCTCAAGTAACCAACGGTCTCTATCTATCAACCTATCTTCTTCTCCTCCTCCTCCTCCTTCTTCTTTTTGGTGAGAGAGAGCCCCAACAAACTTGGGACGGTGCAGAGCTGTCAAGCGTTCAAAGTTCGGCTCTCTCTCTCTCTCTCTCACACAAATTCAAATTACTCTCTCTCTGTCTCTCTACTTCCACTTAAGATGGACCACCCCTTGCCTGAAATTCTAGGAATGGACTAATTTGCCCTCCTTGGATTCTCCCAATTCTGAACTAACTACGAATTAAAAAAGACTCAGATCATTTTCAATAATTTTCAAGAAAATTTGTACTGAGTTTTTGATACTAACAATTTTCGCTGTTGCCTCACAAATGTAGTCCAATATTGCCTCAATAAATTCTCTAAATGTTTTTGGGAACGCAATTGTTTTACAGAATGGTTCTCTTATCAATAGGCAAATACCCCTCTTGAATCATACCAAGTTAGGTTCGTAGTTGACAGAAGCATATGTGTAAAATCAGATCAACGTGCAAGATCATGTGATGTCGCCAGGGCCATAAGTGGTAATCATATTTTCACGCAAAACTAGTGTACTTTTCTTTTTTTATTTGTTTTCTATATATTCAATTGGCGGTTTTTCGTGTGCGCTGAAAAGATTAATTTATCTCAAGAAAAACTGACTCAGCTTCATGAAATTTGCGCGTGAAAGGGTGAAACCAAAAATCGAAAAGTGCGAGTTTCACAGGTAATTTGAAATGCAAAAAACCACACCTCAAAAACTTTCTGGCATTATTAGCAAGGAAAGCGCGAGGAAATCCGTTGAGGGCAAAAATGGAAAAACGGAGGAGGGAGCATGATAAGAGGCAATATCGCAAATGATGAGGCCCACGTGAGAAAGTATGCGTGCCTTTTTTTAAAGCGATAGGCGGTTTTTCATTGCATAACGGCTATCCTGCTGACGTTCGCTCTCTCGGGGCTCGGATTTGTGCTACTGTTTTTGTTTAAAGGTAAATGCCACAAAAAATTCCAAACTTTACTTATTGTAATACGTGTATCTCAATTTTTTCTGTAATACCAAAAATTTTAAATTTGTACCTGTATGACACATTTACCCCAAATTTATATAGTGTGGTAAATTTACCTCAAACTTCTTTTTGTAACACAAAAAACCTCAAATTTATATCAATGTAACATATTTACCTAAAAAAATTATCTGATTCAAGAGTATTTTCGTCTTTTACCTTTTTTTTTTAAAAAAAAGAAAAATCAAGGCAAAGGCGCTAGGCCCTCGTCGCTGCTGCCCCCGTTGCTAGAAAGGGCCGACGACCCTCACTACAGCGCGCAGCCCTCCACCCAGAGTTAGGCGAAGCTTACTGGCCCCCGCCTAGTAGTGGCAACCCTTGGTGAGGGTTGCCACCAAGGTAAATGTGTCTTTTATTTCATGTGGGGTAAATGTATCGCACAAATATACGTTTGGGGTTTTTTGTGTTATAAAAAAAGTTTGGGGTATATATATCATATGGGTACAAGTTTGGGGTTTTTTGTGTAAAAAAAAGTTTATGGTAAATGTGTCACAAATGGTAAAGTTTGGAGTTTTTGGTGATTTTTTTTCCTTTATTTAATATCTTTTTGTGAAAATTTGCAGATTCGAAATAAGTTGAATTGAACCTCGACCTAAATACACGTGAGGCGTACTTTTAAAGCGAAAAAGAATTATTGCAAATTTTGGAGAAGAGTTAAACGAATTATTTACAGATCGACATCATATCTGAAAATCTTGAAAGGTCTTGAGCTTTTTTTCTTTCCGAACAAAAGTTAATGTTTGAATTCCGTAAAATATATATTAAAAGTCAAAAGTTAATATTAGAAATAACCCACAGACAAGCACGTTCGTCTACTTTCTCGTATCATTGAGATTTTTATATGATTCTTGAATTACGTTCTCCCTTACTACGCTATAAATCTTATACAATGAAATTCCATATCGCATGCAAAATGACTATCGTAGACTCTCCCGATACTTTTACAAATTTTGCATCATGTCGAGAAACACGAGTTTAGATATAACGAATTAGGTTCCTGTTAATGAGTGCCTCGAGCGCTTGTAAGCATACTAAGTAAGGAATGGCTCATTAGTATACGAGTAACATGAGACAATCGGTATCTTGAAAACTGTAAAATCCCCTTAAATTGCGGCTTTGCCAATGTTATCAGTGTTCTCATTAACAAAACCCTATAAAATTGTCATAATCTTCCTCTCACATAGGTTATGTTTTCCTCCAATTACTTTTTTGATCAATAGGTTACAATCACGAGCATTACCCACATTTAGAATTAGTTAATCTTTGCACGGGACTGAAGTTTTTAGATTGGAGTAATGAACCCCAATTCTAGTTCTGCTCCAACTCCTTCATCATTGTTATGCAAGTAGATGGATATTTAGTGATTGCACTGTTCAGTAGGGTCACATTACCCAATCATCCGTAACCTTTAATGCTGCAAAACTATCAGTGTGCCCTGTTTTTTCCTTTCCTTTTCATCTAGATGAAGTTTATACCCTTTCTCATCTAGTCATAGGCAGATCTCTCTGTATCAAAATTGAGAAGTACTATAATTGTGCCAATTCAATTCAAAATCTTTTTTCTTGTTAATTGAGTTTTAAACCTTTAGCATTTATGCCAATTCAATCCATTTAGCTAATTTTGACTTAGACACCAGTTGTCCTACATGGCGTGGCCGGCACTGATGTAGGCTATTTTTAATAATATTTTATTTTTTCCTTTTCTTTCTTTTTTTTCTTTCCCTCCTTACTCTAGCCGGTCTCCGAACCTCGGCGACTGGCAAGAGACGAGAGCCAGCGAGGCTCTAACTCCCTAGATCTTGCGAGGTTGAGCCTCACCCAGCCACTGGGGAGGCTCGCCCTCGCTAGCCAATGGCAAGGTCGACCTCACCGGTTAGAGGAAGAAGGTAAGGAAAAAAAATGAAAAAAAGAATAAATAAATAAAATCGATAAAATATTAAAATATTATTAAAATTGTTCACATCAACGTCGGCTGCACCACATAAAATGACTGGTGTCTATGTCAGCATTTTCGGCCAAAATTGGTCAGATGGATTGAATTGACCCAAAAAAAAATGTTTAAAACTTAATTAGCAAAAGAAATATTGAGAACTGAATTGACACAATTGAAATAAGTTTAGGACTTTTTTGGTAATCTTCACGAAGCTCCACATCTTCAATTTAGCTTTGTAAGGGGAATCTTATTGATCTTTTAGCTTAGGACTGGGAAGAGAAAGGTAAAACAGTGAAGGGGACATCCGAACAAGGGGAAACTAGAAAAGGTGCATCTTTGAATGAAGAAAGGTGCATAGTGAGTGTAAGTGAGCCAGCTAGAAAAAAAGCAAACCAAAGATGGGACTGTCCTGTGAACTGCATCAATCAACTTTTTGTGAATAACACTGCACCATCCCGGTTGATAAGGCCTCTTTGGTACTAAAACTCAAGAGCTGTCCCCATGATTTTTTGGGAGATGGACCCTATACTACTCAAGAGAGTGATGATGGGACAGTTTCTATTGTATTACCCTAGCAAGGAATCTGACAATTTTAGGCCAAAGGACATGCTTCTCTGTTTTTTTTTTTAATAGTCATATATTAATCTACCCAAATAATAAAAAAATATGTTAATCCACGTCGTCAAATAACAATGAACACGTCAACGCCTTAATTATTATTTTTTTTTGAAAAGTAAATGAATAAAAAGATAGTCATTTGAACTCATAAATTTTAAGAATCCAACTCAACATATAATAATAGACGTCATCAAGTAACATTTACTTTGCTATTTAAGTAAATGGAAGGACTGCATTTAACATATTAAAAGTCCAGAAATATTATGGCACATTGGGCCAAAGTTCAGAATCTCGTTAATCCCCCCACCCCCTAAAAAAAGGAACAATATGCTTGAAATTTTGTTTTTCCTCTCAATAATAAAAAGCCCGTACATCTTTTAAGCAAATACATAAACATCTTAAAGTGATTTTAGTGGTTCTCTAATGGCACAAGAACAATTTTAGATGATATATAGTATGATGTGATTTACACTTGTAGCTTGCCCCATACTTAAGAAAATGTTTAGCATTGCTCGTCATGGAAACGATTCAAATGAACAACCATTAGACACATCTATTTCCCTAACCCTAGCCAAAATTTCTTCTTTTTTCTTGTTACTAATTCATCCCTTTGTTTGCTGAGATAGAATATCGAGTCAATTGCACGCAAGAACAATTTTCTTCCCTTCTTTCAATTTTTCTTCCTCTTAATTATCTTTTGGGTCCGGAGACAAGATCACAAGATACTGTGCACGAGAAAGTCGATAAGCGTTTCCTTTTCGATTAAACAACTTGTCAAGCTAAAAAGGAAAAGGGGGGATTTGCAATTTGCATGATGCATGTGATGGACGGGCCACGAGTGTACGAGAGAGAAAGGAGGAGGAGGGAAAGCTATGGTGGAAGGAAAGGAAGCCTTTGTGAATGGATGGCTTGCCTTGCCTTCTATCCTTTGAGGTCCCATCATCACCTACTCTTGTTCACTTTCATTTATCAGTTTGGAGAGAAACAAGCAAGGTCATTTCCTTACTAATTTACCTATATGCAAAGTCTTCATAGTGATCTAGAGATGGGCTATGATTAAAAAAAATACCATTTTGGGATAGTTTCTCTCGACGTTTTTCCTTTTTCCTCGGCAGTGACATTGTTGTTGAGGCCGGTAGTAGGAAGAATGATATTATTCTCTCCAATGCGTTGAGAGAACAGTTTTGTCAATGAGACTTGTTTAGATTGATTTAAATGTTGTTTTTCGAGAGAATTTATAAAGTGCGGCAATTCCACCCTCGAATTGGAATCTGCCTAGAGGAACTTTAGCAACATTCACACACTTTTTAAATTGATGTAAAAGAAGTCCTTCCCTTTATATTGTAGTACAAAGCAGGAGGCACATAATGATTTGACTTTCCTTGGGGTCATTTTCCAATTTTGACTTGAGATAATCCAATCTCTCTTTTCACATCAAGTACTTAGACCGTGGTCAAGAGTGACTTGCGCAATAGAAAGTGGGTATTCTCTTGTCGTCCTTAATCATCAATTATCTTTTCTAATCGGGGTACTAATTCCATGATAACCATCTTCGCCCCCCCACCATGAGCTACTGATGACATTCTCATTCTCATGTGGACCATCTGGCAAAGACAAGTCATGTGGCTAAATCAAGTTTTCTATTCTGCTTTATCTCCTTTTTCTATATGTTAAATTGAAGTACTCTCTTCCATTGGTTCCTTCTTATAGCGACCCCATCATACCAAACTGTGGTGGTGGTGGTGGTGCCAAATCCCACTCATTGGGAGTTTAGTCCACAAATTGATGTTATTCCCCTTCCAAAATTAAAAAAGAAGAAGAAGAGAGATGTAAAAGAATAGACAGAAAAGGATTCATTGAGAAAATATGGTAGCAATCCTTGCTGTGTTTGCTTCTGCTACTTGCAACATTGGAAATCATGAAGGATGGTCATACAAAAATGATACACCTTGCTAATGAAATTGGGCCCTTCCCACACATGGCCTTTGATATATGCCAATCTGATTTGGGAGATCTACATCATGATTTTGCTGACTCTGGGCATGCCGGTATGCCATAAAGGTATGTCTTTCGAGTTGTATTAGGATCTGAGACTTCCTTGTTTATCATGTGCCATTTTCATTTTATGGCAAATCATTCAGCAGTGTGAGTTTAAGTTGCACGAGGATCATGCAATGCTGAGGGTACTGAATGATCATCCTGGTGTTTTCTTTCTCTCGCCCATGCATGCCCATCATTATTAGTAATGGGGCAATCGAGAAGCAATTTGAGTAGTCTTCTCTCCTCATGCTCTTTTCCATACTTGATAAAAAAGAAGAAGAGGAGTGAGAAAAGGAATTAAGGAAAAGCGCCGTATGTGGGAATCGAACCCACGACCACATGGTTAAAAGCCATGCGCTCTACCAGCTGAGCTAAGACGGCTTCAGCAATTAGTTCCTTATTTGTTAATATTTTACTTAATGCTTTTTTTTTGGGACTAATTTTACTTAATACTTTACTCAGCAAGTATTAATAGTAATCACGTTTAGGAAGTTGCATTGGGTCAAAGGTTCATCTGAAACTACACCAGTGTCTATCTCAAGCTTTCCTTTTGATTTGTCTTGAACAAGTTTCGTGCTTGTTCTAACTGCAAAGGAACTTCATCTTGTCCTCCTTGTCACGATAAAATAGAGAAGTGCCGAATTGATCGGAAGTTCTCTTATGGGAAATAGTCTTTTTAGATGATTTGACATGAATTTTTATGAGCTCGCTAACCATCGGCGCTTAGGACCTGCCCCAATCTTGACCGGTAGAATCGAAGATGCCCGGCGACCGTCGTGTCAAGATCCAAGTGAGCTCTCGCGAGTCAGTTCCTAAATCCCAATACATGTCAACCATAGAAATCATACACGAGATCTCATCCAAGCGACGAGGCTAGGCCATGGCCCATGATCTAATCTCCTTGGATTTCTTGGGGCATGAAACAGAGCTGCATTCATGGGCATAAAAGGCACGTTTGGGCCTCTGGAACTTCTCAATGTAGATGGTTTCGGGGCCTATCTATGCTTAATCCACTTTTTTGGCGGCAAAATGATACTTTCAAGAAGAGTACAAGAAGGTCGCAATCATCGCAATCACGAGTCGTTAAGCTGAGAAGAACTCCACGTAGCTTAGAGATTTAAGATTAAAGGGAGAAGGACACAAAAGTGTCTAAAATTGTGTACGATGCTCACTTTAAAAAAAAATGTCAAAAATGTCCTAAATTTTTTGTATTTGTACCGATTCAATCTTTTTGGCTGGTCGACACTAACCTAGACAACTTTTGATAATGTTTTATTATTTTTCAAACTTTTATTTATTTTTCCTTTGTTTTTCTTTGCTCCTTCTTCTTCCTCCGGCCGTGGAGGAAGAAGAAGGCCGCTCGCCAACCTCGAGCAAAGCTCACCTAGCCACTAGCGAGGGTGAGCGGCCATGGACGTCGAGGTCGAGCCTCACCCTTGCTCGACCTCACTGTCGCTGGGCGACCCTCATTGGCCTCTCGCAAGCCTTCTTCTTCCTCTAGCCAACTAGAGGAAGAAGGAGGAGGAAAGAAAAATTAAAACAATAAATTTGAAAATTAATAAAATATTATTGAAAATTGTCCATGTCAGTTCCGACGACGTTACGTCAATGTTGGCTGGTCAAAATGACCGAATCGGCACAAATGCAAAAAGTTTAGGACTCAACTAGCAAACTTAAAAGGTTTAAGACTGAATTAGCAAAAGTGCAATAGGTTTATGACTTTTTTTGACAATTTTCCCTTCATTTTAGTGCCAAAAGTTTTTTTTTTCTTTTTGGATTACTTAAGTGGAATCATCATCATTCAAGAACGATCTATAAGCCACCGATTTGGTCGCTAAAATACCATTTTAAAATATTTTATAATGGCTAAATAAACTTCTGAATTCGTTTGAATTTTTCCTGCAGAAGAGAGGGTCGGGCTTCTTTTCCAGCTGCTTGGTTCCAGCCTGTGCCTTGTGCTAGAGAAGCTTACAACGATGAATTCTGTAGAATGCTTGTACTATGTATGTCTTTTTCTTCACTTCTATAGGAAGTCAAGCCGTGTACTTTCTTTGGGTGTGTTAAAAGGGCAATTGAGCTTAATCCTTTTTCCTCCTCTTTCTCTCCTTTCGCAAGTCACAACACCGAACTTTCGACCCAAATTATAAATTGAAACGAGAAGATGAGCCCGAAAGGACAATGGTGCTTAGTTTCCACATGAAGAGATAAATCATTGACTTGTGTTGACATTCGAGATGAGGAAATTGGAAGAGGCTGATATGAAAGAGCAAAAGAACACTATGACGGGTAGGTTTGATTTCCCTTCAACAAAAGAGGAGAGTGGAAAAGAGCGAGAGAAAAAGGACGAAAAAAAAGAAGCAGGAAAGAACGTTTAATTTTACTTCTTAATCACGGGAGAAGAAAGGTGCGAACTGCGCAATCTTCCCGTGACACCATCGAGATAGGCATGAACATAAAATTGACATAAAGTTCGGTGCACGCAACCCAACCTCCTCCAAACCACAGCAAACAAATTAGCTCAACAAACCGAGAGATTGACCGCAGAACTTATAAATTTGAGAGGCGAAGGCACGAAACCGGAACTAACAAGGCCGAGGCCAAGCCTTGCCATCACTGGGTGAGGCTTGGGCCTCGCTAGTGATGGCAAGGCTAGCAACCAACTTTCTCCAAACCACATCAAACAATAGCTTAACAAACCGAGAGATCGATTGTAGAACTTACAAATCTAAGAGGTGAAGGCTTGATTTGAGTGGAGATCCTCTCGATTTGGTGGCGACGGCGAAACCCTAGAAGGTCGCATGAAGAGAGGCGTCTGTTCAAGAGAGAGAGAGAGAAATGTGCGAAGTTCTATCTTTGAAGAAGTTCTATCCGTTCGAGAGAGAGAGATGTATGAAAGTGAGATTAGGCTCGGGTGCCCAATGCCAAGAAGCAAAACTATCTTTGGTGAAGTAAAAAAAATTACTTCTGGAGAGAAAAGATCATTTCTGGAGTAGAAAAAAGAAGTTGTTTTACCAGATGCATTTTTGCTTTATAAGTAAAAAAGTGCTCGAGAAATAGAAAACTAAAATTACATTAACAAACGGATTTCTGCTCCAAAAGCACTTCTGAAGCAAAAAATCTACTATAAAAGTGTTGCCATGCGCGCCCTAAGTTAAGGAGAACTCCACTTAGCTTAGGGATTTAATATTAAGGGGAGGACACTAAAAGTGCATAAAGTTGTCTACGACACTCACTTTAGGAAAAAAATTGTAAAAAAAAAACTTAAACCTATTGCACATTTGCTAATTCAGTTCTAAACCTTTTAAGTTTGTTTATTGAGTCATAAACCTTTTGTATTTGTGTCGATTCAGTCCTTTTGTCTGGCTGACACTGACGTGGACAATTTTAATAATATTTTATTAAATTTCAAACTTTTTATTGATTTTTCCTTTTTTTTCTTTGCTCCTTCTTCCTCTAAGGCCAGCGAGCCTTGCTGGCCTCAAGCGAAGCTCGCCTAGCCACTAGCGAGGGCGAGCGGCCATGGATGACGAGGTCGAGTGCCGTCTTTGCCCTTGCCCTCACCGTCGCTGGGCGATCCTAGCCGGCCTCTCGTAGGCCTTCTTCTTCCTCCAACCGGTTGGAGGAAAGAAAAAAAAAGATAAAAAATTCGAAAATAATAAAATATTATTAAAAGTTATCCATATTAGCGTCAACGATGCCATATTAGCCCAAACCGGTCAAAAGGACTAAATTGACATAAATGCAAAAATTTTAGGACTCAACTGACAAACGTAAAATGTTTAGGACTGAATTGGCAAAAGTGCAATAGGTTTAGAACATTTTTTACAATTTTCCCCTCACTTTAGTGTCAAAAGTTTTTCTTTTTGGATTACTTAAAGTGCCACTTTTTTTATAAAAAAAAATCACTTAAATGCCAACTCCGATTTGGATCGACGGAAATCCGACGTGGCAATATATGTATATTTTTTCAGATCGACATGGCTCACTAGCAACCTGACTCAGAAATCTGTACCCCAAATGACATTGTTTAGCATGATTTTCCCCAATTTAAAACCCTAATTTGGCCAAATCGACCAAATCCCCAGCTTAAAGAACAAGCAGGCAAAAAGTATTCCCTTGTTAATGAATCTAATCAAAAGCCTCGGTTTGGTGATTAGAATCTCCAGGAAGTGATGATGAATAGGATCAACCATGGTGGAGGACCTTTGAGCGAGACTTAACTAGTTGAAGCTCTTGAACGCAGATTAAGGGGAAAAAGAGTCAGACAGAGTAATCCCGGTACTCTTTCAAAAGTGATTCTAGCGGAAACGAACGGCCACCAACAGCGATGAGGATGATCCGAATAAGAGTCTATATGTGATCTTCATTAGAGACTCAAGCTTTTCAAAGCTTTCGCTCCTAGAATAGGGAGCGATGAGGATGATCCGAATAAGAGTCTATATGAGCTCGGGAAGCTTTCCCAACCAGAAGCATCGGAATTGGCCAAGATGAGCTACCACCTCCAAAGCTCTAATGCAGGACATGGACGACATGAGTGAAGTTCGATAAACCAGTCCAATGGAGAAAGATGTTGGCAAGAAATAGAGGAGCTTAAGATAGACGGAGACTAGGCAAGAGAAACGACGTCGTTTGGTTATACATAAGAGAGAGAGGGGCCAAAATTTTCAAGTTGGCTTTTCTTTTTCATCATAAACCCACGTGATTATATATATTTTATTAAGAAAAATCACATTGGAATAAACATTTAATTACAAATGCCACGTAAGACTTTTGGCCGGAATTTATCGCTGGATGCGCTTAAGTGATCGTTTTTTTTCGATTTGGTACTCAAGTGATTCGATAAAAACTTTTAGCATTAAAGTGCGCGTCGTACACAAATTTTGGCACTTTTAGTGTCTTCCTCCCAGATTAAGGTAAGGTGAAATAGGATTGGGATCTAAGTAGATGATAACTCAAGCAGAGGTATTGAGGCACTAAGCAGTGAGTTCTTGCTAATAATCTAGATCAGAGCGCCTGACCTCTTTATCATCAGGCGTTAAACACGTGATCAGTGGGATGAAGTGGACAAAGTTGAAGATGAATGGGCCAAAAAGAAAAGCAACTTGCCCCTTCTTTCCCTCACACGCAGCTTACCTCTCTGTCGCTCTACTGTTGTGAAAAAGTTGCAGTGCCACGGGCTTTGTTACCACATCGTTCTCCTTTTCTCTTCTTTTCAAATCATAAAGAAAATCACGCATTTGCTTTAATCTGAAAAGAAAATTTTTGAAATTTTTTTAAAATAGACTTTGTTCCATCCATGTCCACTACATTGTATCCAAAGGAACATTCAAAAGCAATCTAAAAGAGATCTAAACCACATGTGTATATAAACCCGGTTGAGATGAGGCTGAGTATCTAGTGACTAGTGAGTGACCAATTTCCAATATTACACACGCTTCTCTTTGCTTTTGTCTCCAATGATGCATGTAAGGCACAATCACTACTGTTTTTGCCTCTGCTAACTCAATTCTTTTGTTGGTTTCTTCGATGATTGATGCATGTTCAATGTGTAATGCGTGGAATGGTATTATTGTAGGGTAATTCCAAGAGGCAAGGGTGGCAAGTACCGGCTTTCGGGAGCTGGGATAGCTATGAGGGCCTTCCTTTCTCTCAGTGCTTCGACTCGGCGAGACGGGTCGAGTCGCTTCGTAATGAGTGCTGCAACGAGGATCAGGATTTATACATGGATGGTGGTCTTTATGAGAATGATGAAGTAACGTCGGCTGTGATTGTCGTTCCTCGCCGAAGGGTAAGTTCGAAAAAAGCTAACTGTTTTGGAAACATGAACGAGCATGCTTTTCTCTTGAAAATATGAGCATTTGTTACCGTGACCTTCTGTTGGATTTATCGGCGCGTAATGCGAATGATTTCTGTTTGCGACACTTTCGCCTTGATCCAGAGGCTTTTGGATATTCACGCTCATCCTCTCTTCCAATTTTTTTTTTCATGTTGATTTGAGAAATCACTCTAAATCACTTCATTGTTCATGTATTTAAGTTAGAAATTTGAACTCTCCAATCACATAGATCACGTCTCATCTTTTTGGTGCCTTCATTTGACTATCATACCTCCTTAAGCTGTGGTGATCCCAGATTTACATCCTCTTATGCGATTTCCACATTTGTAGAGTCTAGAATGCATAAGTTAGAGGTAAAATAATAATTCCGCGGAGCTTGAGATGCTATTTATAAAGATCATGATCATACACAAAAATAATGAAATGACTGGCGGAGTGTACTCACAAATTTTTGTTATTTGTTGTAGACAAAAGTTCGCGACCCTCATGCCAAAATAGCAAAACAAAAGCGATGGCTGAACGACCTCGAACGGTCTCCGATCCCGGGATTTCACTTCAGGGCGAGGCCGAAACCCGTAGACGAAGACCTGTACAAAGTCCCAGCCGAACTACTTCATGCCAAACCTGGGAAGGCAGGCTTTTAGACCCATTTCAATTATAATCATCATCGTTCAAGAACGATCTAAGCCACCGATTTGGTCGCTAAAATACCATTTTTTAAAAATATTTTATAATGGCTAAATAAACTTCTGAATTCGCTTGAATTTTTCCTGCAGAAGAGAGGGTCGGGCTTCTTTTCCAGCTGCTTGGTTCCAGCCTGTGCATTGTGCTAGAGAAGCTTACAACGATGAATTATATAGAATGCTTGTACTATGTATATCTTTTTCTTCACTTCTATAGGAAGTCAAGCCGTGTACTTTCTTTGGGTGCAAGAAGTCAAGCCTTTTTTTGTGTGTGTGTGTGTGTGTGTGTTGGAAGGGCAATTGAGCTTAATCCTTCTTCCTCCTCTGTCTCTCATTTCGCAAGTCACGACATCGAACTTTCGATCCGAATTATAAATTGAAACAAGGAGATGAGCCTGAACGGACAATGGCGCTTAGTTTCCACATGAAGAGATAATCATCGACTTGTGTCGACATTCGAGATGAGGAAATTGGAAGAGGCTGATATGAAAGAGCAAAAGAACACTATGACTGGTAGGTTTGATTTCCCTTCACCAAAAGAGGAGAAAGTGGAAAAGAGCGAAAGAAAAAGGACAAAAAAAAAAGAAGCGGGAAAGAACGTTTAATTTTACTTCTTAATCACGGGAGAAGAAAGGTGCGAACTGTGCAATCTTCCCGTGACACAATCGAGACAGGCATGAACATAAAATTGACATAAAGTTCGGTGCACGCAAGTGACCTTTTTCTTTTGTGGTAGACTTTTGATAGCATCTCACGTTGAAACTAATCGAAAGCAAATGCATTGAACTTCTAAAACCCAAAAGCAAAAGCAAGGAATAATTGGGAACCAAGAGGAGGCAAGCCTAAAGATTTCAGACAATCATCTCATTGGACTTGCAGTTGAGAACAGTTGAGTCCCGAGATCGTGGTCTCTTTTCTGATTGGGGAGCAGAGATGGAGAGAGGGAGAGAGCCTTTTGCACTTTACTTTCACAGCAAATGGCCTGCTTTCTCTTCTTTTGAATTCACAGTGGGAAAGCAATAGCTAGATGATAAAAGAGATTAAAGTTACTCAGATTCTGATACAAAATTACACCGAAACATATAATTATATTCCTCAAATCACATACATAGGTATAAGGGAAGAAAGATGGTTAATAATAGTTCAGATCCTCTGAGCAGTGAGCAGAGCCCCCCAGAGCATGCCGCGCAAACTGCACTGCTAAATCTCAATTGAGGTTGGCTTCGTCAACCACCACAAGTGAGAGTAACGCGCAATTCACTGCTTTTACTGGCTCTGGCATGGGAACGAAGTGACTTGTCAAGGAGATATTTGCCTGATATGCCACTTTCAGCCGGCAAGATACAGAACTCTAATGGGAGCCATCAGTCACTTTCACTTTCCGAAAAGTATCTCTGAGCATCGAATGGCTGATACCGGGAGCTTGCATCTTGATCATCCGAAGGGGGTGTTCCGTTCATGGGTGCAAATGCTGCAATTGGCATGCACAAATACATGAGAATGGCACCAATACACTATTGCAACCTGAATGATAGGAACTTGAGGGAAATTTCCAATGACAAGAAAGAGCCATCAATCTAACTGCTGCCTTCAGCATGCACTAAGGAAATGAGACTGCATCCACTCACTGTCCTTGTGAGCTTTTAGGGTTTTCAATAACTTAGTTTGCATAATTTACTCTACAATTACAAATCCATTGCTGGACACAAGATATTGTTAATTCAATTTTTTTTCCTCAATCTTCTCATGGCTTTTTGATATTACACACGAATGCTTCAAATTCACCTGCACTTGCATGGCTAAAAATAAGGATGGAACCTAAGCTAGATTCTGCAATGAGAACATTTTCTTTCCCTTGATTAAGTACATTCATTTTCTTCACAAAGATAATTCATTTTCCTGCAAATCGACAAGGAACACAGCTATTCAATCACATTTGCAATGTCATAGCCATCTAACATCCAGGGAAATGCTTGAACAAGAGAAATTAGGAAAAAGGCATATGGAGAAAATTTTCGTCTTCTAGCTTAAGAAGTTAAAGGAGGTACTAATCAACAAAAAGAGTGAACCAACAGCCGTGATCAATTGCATCCATATCATGCAGGCAAAGATAAATTTTTGGTATATTACTCATTAAAAGCATGCTGCTGATGAAGCTTAACGTGTCAGAACAAGTAATAACCTTTAACGGAAAATATAATTCATACATTTCTTAAAGGTACTTTATGCTTACATATGACTAGATAAATTTTTTTAGTGATAAATGAGATTTCATTAAGAAGGTACCCTTGGTACCACCCCCATACAAAATGGCTATAGGTATAAGCTACCCATATGCAAAATTATGCACAAAAGACTGTTTCTAACATTTCCAAAAAACTAGAAGCATGAAATTGAACTTAAACATACATAGATTTCGTGATATGAAGTAAAAAGACTCATAAACAAGTCTGTAGACAAATCACAGATTGATGACATCACAACCAAGGGAGTGTGTCTACAAATTGGACTAAGAAACATAACTTCCACGAATAAGGACGGATCCAGACTTAGAATCTTGGGGGGGGCAAAACAGCACAACTATGGTCCCTCAGGGGACCAATCTCCCATTGTTCCTCATCAAAATCAAAGTTCATTTTTGTGGTATTTCCATATAAAGTGTCCTAATATGCAAATTATGGATTTTGTGTGTTATGACAATGTGTGGGAGTTGCGAATTTAAACTGTAGATACAACTAGGTAATTGAAGGGATTGATCCCCTGACAATAGGAACCCTGAACCCAAATATTCTTAACTCACGAAATATTATTTTAAAACAACCATTGATTTAGCTAATCACTATTGATTGAGAGCTAATTTCTTGCCACTTAATATCAAACTTTTTCCCATCAATCTTACTTAGACCGATACGGAACAATAGAAAGTTGTTAATTTGATAAAAGATCTTAATCAGAATTGGTCCACAATCTTAAGAGCCAGGTTAATTTAAGGGTTTCTGTATATCGTTTTAGCATGAGAAAAATATGAAGAATTCCTACTTTTGTAACCATGGATAATACGAGAAATAATATTCAAATTTTTAATTTGGAATTCAAGTAGACTTGGTAATCCAATCTATTCATTGGAATTCCTGATTTCTGTTAATTTGGAAGCTGTGATTCAAATTTTCATTTTTGTTGGCAAAATCTAACTGGACTGGCATTTTCAGGGGTGAGAGAGCAATTGAGATTCGATATGTGTAAGAAAACATAAATTATGGGTAATGGCAGCTACAAATCAGGAGAACACTTGGCAAAAAGATGTGAAAGAATCACTTGGGGGGACTTAATCTTTTGATAAAAATCAACCAGCGCCCCTCAAATTCATCCATGCCCACAATTACAGACCCCATTCGGAGAGGTCATTCAACCATTTTATGTTGAAAAACAGATAAAAATGTAAAACTGGCCATACGGCTGAGTGTTACAATTCATCGTTTCATTAAAATCCAAAAAATAACTTGTGCTAAGCATTATCAATTGCCTTTTGTAAGGATGAAATAACAGGTATACCCAGAAAATTTTCCATAAACTCATTCGTAATTTAATTCAAGGAACAGTTGCCTTGGGGGTGACGTGGTATAATGTAGGTCCAATACAACCAGCTCATTTCTCAAAACAACAAATTATGCTCTGCCTTATCCTTTGCCTAGCTAAACCATGATCTGCATTTTATGAATGGAATAACAGGTGATACCCAGATTAGTTTCCATAAACCTACTAGTCTTTAATTTCAGAGCAGCTGTGCCAATACAATTAGCTCTTTACTCAAAACAAGAAATTACATCTCCCCTATCCTTTTATAAGTATAGCTAATCCATCAACTATCGAAAACAAGGTATACCACAAGATTCACAAAAGTTCAATAGCCTACAGACCCATCACTGTCAAGCAAAGATGACAGATCATGTAGCTTGACTTCTTAAATGGGAACTTAAAAAATTCATGCTGATGTGTTACCACATAGGTCACAAACAATAGAAGTTGGTGGCAGACATGTATGTTACCTTGGAAGTAATAAATCACTGGCAAGAAGCTCATAGATTGGTGAAACCAAGGGACATAGATGGATCATCCAAAAAGTCAAACATGAACTTACCTTTCTCCCTTGTTCTTCTCTCTCTATCATATTCAAACTTATCTCGAATTTGGTTAACCTTTTCCCATGTATCACCTTGTCCATTCCTTACAAATCCTTGCTCCTGCATTCAGAAATATCTACCGTCTTTTAGATACCTTATAATATAATGGAAGTGAGATTATTGACAAATCATTCAGAGACACAGCACTGTAAGTTGCGAGAAAGTAACCATATTTACCTTCATAACAATTACAGTTCCATGGTGATTTTAATCGGATAAAAAAGTAATACTGTAAATAAGACAAGAAATTTGATTCCACACTAGTACCTTGACTTGGCCTGCATAAGGCCTCCTGCTCCTGAAACATAAAGAAGATATACAACACAGTTATAGTTGGTTCATACTATTTCTTGAAAGCTGAAATAAAAGCTATGCTTTACTTTTCATGACTCAGCTAGTGAGAGACTTCCCAATATATGATTTTTGTCTCCAATTTCAGGGGCTAAAAGTTCTTCAAACCACATCAATTAAAGAGGAGAAAATTTCATGCATATCATTGCCCAACCTGTATGGGGAAAAATCTTGATCATCATCCTCAGCAGATTCATAATTTGCATGATCTTGGGCAATTTTCTTCGAATACCCTTCATCCCAATACAGCCTCTCCCAATTCTCTCTAAGCTCATTATACAATTCCATATACCTTTTGCACCAAGGCTCATGCTCCTGAGTCATTACCGCAAGTCAAAAAAGAAAATGCAACAAGTAAAATAAATCCAAACAACAAATTTTCAACACTTCAATTGACTCAGAGCATATAGTTGAGATTCAAACAAAACTAATGTGGGTTCTTTCAATTCTCTGTCACACACTGTTCACACTGACCCAAAATATATACCAATGCTCATCCTCCTGAAAGTTCACCTCCAATCTTGGTCGAATGCTGTAACATAATACGGAATACAGGCAAACAGTTCCTTACATCATTAGCATGAGTAGAAAAACTGAATGAACACTCAACAAAACGCCCTTAATAAATGGAAAAAAGACAGCAATAATTTGAAGAGCTAGATACCATGTAACCCACAAAGCCAAACATCATTTGCATAAAATACAACAACGCAATCAACACACAACCAAATTTCAAGCTGAAGACTAAATCCAAAGCCTCACTCCCATCAACATTTCACACACCGCGACGACAAGGAGCACCAGCCACATTTCCCACAATACAAACACTAATAATTCGACCAGCAAATTGAGTTTCAGTACGGACCGCCTCCTTGAGCACGAGGCGAGTGCGGCGCATGAACTGGTCCCTGAGCTGCTTCCGCCGCCTGTTGGGGATGTTGTCCCTCGGGATCACGAAACGCTCGCGCGGAGGCACGTTGTCGCCGATCTCGTGCATCTCGCCGTCCACGATCCACCACTCCGATTTCTCATCCGACTTCCTGAGCGCGAGAGGCGGCGACTTCGGCCGCCGCCGCGATGGGACGGCGTAGTGTCGAGGCGAGCAGAGGGAGTCGGCGCCGGCGAGAGGGAGGCATCGGCGGAAGGTGCGGATTCGTTTCGCGAGGGATTGCATGGAAGAGTTTGAAGCAAGCTCTCCGGGGTGGGCAGGTCCTGTTCATTCGGAGGGTTTTGTCGAGGTTTTTTTCATTTTCGAGAATTACTCGCATTTTTCGGACTTAATTTTTTTCAATTTGCCCCCTCATTTTATGGAATTTGCGGCGATGCGCCCCTAACCAAATTTTCCTCACCATTTGATCGCGTGACGGGACACGTTTATTATGAACGGCAAATTGATCATATATCATCTAAAGCTACTAAAAAATATAATAATTCATAATTATTAATAGATATGCATTCGACATCGATTCCGGTCAAATTTCTCGTCGAAATTTCAGTTACATGCTATTGCACGCTACATATTTCCAAAATTATTTTTCTATTTATATATATGTATGTGCACATGCGTTCTTATATGACGAAATCGTCCGCCGTAAGTCGTGCGTCGTCACGTGGTCGAAGCTCCAAATGTTATTTGGTCGGAATCACCGTCGAGGGACACATTGCAATCCGATTTCTTAGATTCGGAGGGCAAATTGTCTAAATTGAGAACATTGGACGGGCAATTTGCGACTACCCTAAAAGCTTGGGGGGTATTTATAATTCATTTGCATTTACTTTGGATAAAAAATTGAAGAAAAAGAAAAAGAAGAAGAGCAGAGAGAGGCAGAACGTCGCCCATCTCGGAGAACTCGGTCGGATCCAACGGCTCTCGTCAAGCTTCCACGCTTCTCGACCATGGAAATAAAACCGCCATCGTTCCTTCTTCGTCCCGCTCTTTTCACTTCGCACCCGGGAGAGAGAGAGAGAGAGAGAGAGAGAGAGCATGTGTGGAAGAGCTCGTTGCACCGTCAGGCCCGACGACATCCCTCGCGCCACTCATCGCGGCGGTCAACCCTCCCGTGCCATCGACTTGGATCGGTATCGCCTCTCTCTCTCTCTCTCTCTCTAGGTTTTCCGATGAATGTGCGAGCGTGTGTATGGTATTTGTGTGGGTCTGAGAGCGCCGGAGGTGCATCCTATATTGGATTGCAGAGAAATTACTTCTGTCAATCGCGTCGATTGAGGTGTGCGATTGAGCTATTCCTCAGTTTTCTGCTTTTGTTTTTAAAGTGATTACAGGAACCGATAGTCTAAGTAACAAAGCGATGCTGTTTCTTTTTTTGAAGAATTTCCGTTGAAAGCAAGTCTCCGAAAACATCTTTGGCATATTAAGCTTCGTATTTGTTCTCCAATGTTGCATGAAAGTGTTTCTTACTGGGGCCTAAGTGGTAGGACCCGTGCTTTATCACTCAGGTACCGCCCATGTTATAATTTTTCGCCGGGATGGAATTTGCCGGTGGTGCGGAGAGAAGAGAATTCAGACGGAGACGAGTACGTGCTTCACTGCATGAAATGGGGGTTGATTCCCAGTTTCACCAAGAAAAACGAGAAGCCTGATCATTACAAGATGGTATTAAGCTATAGCGTGCAAATCCCTTTTTATGACTTGAACTTATGTGATCCCACTTTAGTTTGTGGACTTTAATGATGTCTTGCATATTTCTTTTTGCCGGCAATGTTTGTTTGATCTCGAGGATTAAGTTAGGATAAAGTTAGAACTTTTTAATTTACTTTGTTTTCTGCATGTGTGCTCCATCATGTCTAATTGCTGTCTGTCTGTCACAGTTTAATGCTCGGTCAGAGTCAATAAATGAAAAAGCTTCGTTTCGTCGTCTCATTCCCAAATGCCGGTGCCTTGTGGCTGTTGAAGGGTATGCACATATCTAATCCTTGCTTAAAGTGATCTCTTGGTCATGGAACACAGTGGAGGCATATATCTTTCTTTAGCTAGCACTCTCTATTTTTGGGACGACATTAGTCTCATACTTTACTTTTTTTTGGCTAGGTCCTTATATTTGACGTGAATGGCAATTGACCTTCCCTTTTTAGTTTTTTTTTGGCAATCATCCTTTCTGTTTTAGTTTTTGCCCCATCTGCCAAAGTTACGCAATATGAATAATTTTAGTCCAAATGTGTTTTATTTTCCTAATACACATTTATATAGTGGTATGTGCTCTCTTGTCAATTGTCAGGTCTGCAGTCAATTTTCATTTGTTATTTGAGGCAGTGCCAAGGACATTGCTGAAATTAAGAGCTTTAGTAGCAGATATCTTGAGGACTCTGTTTTTTAGTTATGGCATGACTGGAACAGAAAAAGCATATGATAATATGTTGACTTCTTAAGCTAGGGTCTGACCACATCTAATTAAAATTGTTAGGTTGTCTGAAGTGTTGTTGAGAATTTCCCTTAGCATGATTTGCACCTTTTCCTTATCTTGATTGACTGAATGGGTTCTATTGATGGTCTGAAGTAGCTGATGTCTTGCTGCTTCTGTCTGTTCTTTGAAGCGCATGTCATGTTTATGGTTGGCTGGCATTTCATTTTGCCTCTTTTAGAGGTCATGTCAAAGGCACTGGATATTTCATTGAGTGTGGGATGTTTTGTAGTTCTCTTGTAGGTGCTAAGCTTCTTCTTTCAAGTTTTCTGCATCCTTTAGCGCGTTAATCAACTTGGATGTAATTTACAGATTCTATGAATGGAAAAAAGATGGATCCAAAAAGCAGCCATATTACATTCATTTCAAGGATGGTCGTTCCCTTGTTTTTGCTGCTCTGTATGATTCGTGGAAGAACTCAGAAGGTTCATTACTTTGTTAAATATAAATACCACTCCCAGTGTGTAATGATTTCATTGAGAAAAGCCTTTTTTCTTTTCCATCTTTTGTTTGCTATTTTTTTTTCATTTTAACTCATTTCCTACCTCACAGCTACTTAGCTTGAATTCAGGTCCAGTAATGTACAATCTGTCGGTCTATGATGATCCATATGTAACTTTTGTTTTGCTTTAGCTGGTCCTGCTCCCAAATGATGATTTTACTTGTCTGATTTCTCTTAATACTCTTTCTCTGGAGAAAAGGCAGAAAAGGCTAATTTAATCTAATTAGACCTGCTCAACTTTGTATGGACATACGACTCACAGCAGGATCACTGAGCAAATGCTTTTCTGCAGGTGAAATTATTTACACCTTTACCATTCTCACTACTTCATCATCGCCAGCTTTGCAGTGGCTACATGGTGAACAATTCTTGTTTCAGCTTTCTTATCTCTAATCACATGGTATCTCTCAGTATTCCACAATGACTCTCTTGATGTTGATGTACTTATAAGTTATAACTAGCAAGCTTATTCTTTGCCAGACCAAGCATAAAAAAGTGATCGGTCATTGCTTTATAGAAGGGGCTATACACTTCTTGAAAGATAAGATTTTGTGATTAGCTGGAAATTGCAGTTTCCATTTAGGATTGTCAGAAACTGGGAATGACTATGGGAGGATCTTAAAACCAAGGGTTGGAACTTTCTACACTGAATTAGTCCATAGATGTTTGGTTTTCACTACCCATTCAAGATCTTAAGAGTCACTTTTTCATCACATTTCATAGCAAGTGGAGTAACAAAATAGCAGCTCTTCGTGTCATCTGTTTATAGTAGCCTGAGGTACATAAGAGACACTGTGGACGTGGATTATGCAACACTGATTAGAGACAAGAGAGGAATTATGTAAATATTTTCACTGATTTTTCAATGCAGATAGGATGCCTGTTATTTTAGGTGACAAGGAGTCAACTGATAAATGGCTGGGTGGTTCATCTTCTTCCAAATTTGATGCTGTTCTTAAACCATATGGAGAGCCAGATCTGGTAAGAGCTCCATGACTGTGGAAAGATTGGATGAGATCTGCCTTATGTGACGTACCTGGCTTACTGAAAATTTTTGTATAGGTTTGGTACCCCGTGACACCTGCAATGGGCAAGCCATCATTTGATGGACCAGAATGCATTAAGGAGGTAAGCTAAGTTTGGCTTATCTTCTTTATTTGTGACACTTACCCCCACAGTTTCGTTTATGATGCCAAATTTTTTTTCTCATGGTGGATAGTATATTGAGGCCTTCAAGATTTCATGGATGGAGCACTAGAATGTTGGCATAAAAGAATTTGCTGCTTCATGTGCAATATGCCTTTGGTTTCTTAGTTTCTTTATTCTTCCCAGCTAATAAACTTAGGGAGTTGCTGGTAGTTGAATCATTTTTGTTGCTTCTAAATGTGCTTCCATGAGCGACTCATAGCTGATTATGTGGAGGTGATGATCTCCTGAAGTTCCATGTGAAAAAAATGTGGTCAAATTGCCATACTAGTTTAACAAGCTAGCAAAGAATCTATCCTCGTTTCCCTTCCCTGACCACAGGAAATCTTGTACTCACTGGCATACCATGAAGATTATTTTCTATGTAACATTGTCTCTGCACAACAGCAGACTTGATCCTCACAGAAATAACTGGATGGTTTTCCCCCCTTATGTACTCTTTCATTACTAGAATTCTTCTTGGTTTTACATTGGTTACTTTTTGCAGATCCAATTGAAGAAAGAGGACAAGAATATGATTTCGAAATTTTTCACGAGAAAGGAAATTAAGAAAGAAGAAGAAGCAAAGGGAGAAGAGAAGAGTTTTCATCATGATTCTGTCGAGACCGACATGCGTACAAGCTTTAAAGAGGAACCTAAAGTTGAAGACAGCAATGAATTCCCAGGCGTTGCTAAACATCTTGATGGCGCAACAGGACAGGGCCAAGTCAAAAGGGACTATGAAGAGTTCTCAACTGATCCGAATCAAAGCACAGAACAAGCGGATGCAACCCAAACAAGTCCACTGAAGAAGAAAAGAGAGGTTAAGAGTAATGAAGATAAACAGCCGACACTATTTGCGTACTTTACTAAAAGCTAGTCCAGATGCTTTAGCGAGATTTGCTGCTTCATCCACGTTCCCTGGCTGTATAAAATTGTGCTTGTATGGATTGTCGAGAGCTTACCTCCATTTTGTTTTTGGAAAGAGGTGTAGCTTGTATTGCAGGGACATGAAAAAACAGATGAATCTGTAAGATAATTGGGCTTGCATTGTGCTATAGTTAGCGGTGTTTTTGTTTGTGACAGAATGCCGAGCAAAGTGTACGCTATTTTTCCTTTGCACGTTCGTCGCCCCTCTTCACTCTACTTCACATAATTTATTGCACGAGGTAGATGATATTTTTATGGTGCAAATAAATTGTCTATACAATTACTAGTGTCGCAATGTTTGTGTATGACCACTGCAAAATTGAAATTGTGCAAGGAGCAGATTCAGTGTATAGACCAATTAGCCACCACCCAGCAGAGAGGTCAAGACATTGTAGGTCTCTGATCGATTGAAGCATTAACTCAAGGCATAGAGAAATACTGTAAGAGTGACTTCTTAATTATGCAGTTTTGATGTGCCATTATTATACAGATTTAGAAAGGGAAAGAAGGGGAGAAATTTTACAGTAGAACGAAAATTCCATTAGCAGTCAACACAAGGGAAACAGTTGCGGGCGCAACATAGGTAGAGACCAGATACAATTGTCCATCAATCTCTCACTCCATGCTATCTGCATCACAATCTTCTTCAGCACCCGAAACGGGCTAACCACAGCTCCCCACCGGACCGCCGGCCGCGTCCCCAGACAGAACCCACGCCGCTTGTTGCCGAGCCGTATCGTGTTGCCCCTCCGCCTCCTCAGCCGCCGGCGCGGGCGGCACCACCCGACCAAGATTGCCGAATTCGACAACACAGAGAGGCTACTGGCATCCTTCTTCTCCATTGCCAAAATTGGGAGCGTTTGGCATCTTCATATCCAATCAAATCTTTATATAGTCTATGAGGTGCATCTACTTGGTGTTAATCATTAGGATCATGATGGCTGTAATTATCACCATCATTATGTTTTAAAGCCTGATGCTAAAGTGAAGTGAGTCGTGGCTTTTGGAAGGGACTTCACCTTCTTTTGAACTTTTTCTTCTAGAGCCATGTGGTAGTCATGATTACAAGAGCCAGGCCTCTACTAAATTGAAGAGGAATTAATAGAAGATGCAAACTGAATGTATCAATAACCTTGGAATCCAATCATGACATGTATATGATTGCACTACCAAACTTTAGAATATAATTAAATAATTTGTTTTTTTTATCAGAGTAATTAGACCTAGAAAGTGCTTTTTTTTTCTTCTTATTACTTTAGCGGATCTGCCATGTTGAGGAAGCTTTTGGCTCAAATTAATAGATTAATTGAACAGAACTGATTATTAGGTATATGTCCAGATAAATTTACTTAGTGTAGATACTTTTAAGGTTTTGTATCTACTTTTCTGGAATTCATTTCATCTTGATCACCTTCTGAACGGTAAGAAGAAAATGAGGGAACATACTGTAAGTCAACTTCAAACAAGTGGTCATATTCAATGTGCAATTAAAATCTATCACATCATTTAATAAATCAATTATTTGTAACCTATGCATAAAGTACTAGGGAACTAACTCCAATATTTCTTTCCATAAGCTACCTCATACACAGTTAAATGTTCGTCACACATATATTTACTCGATCTTTGTGAAAGTGCCAACAACAACCCCCCTTTAACTACATTGATAAGAGGTCAATAAATCAAATAAATGATGACATTGCGTGGAGAAAGGGCAAGGCAAGCACCCCTGGAGATGTGGCTGTGAATGCCACTGTTAACAGGGCGGTTGCGACAATGAAGAGGCGGCGGCGGCGGCATGGTGGTTGGCAAGAAAGAAGAGATAGGGACCGTGTGAAATCCAATTAGAATTTTGTTTGTGTGCTAAAAGTGCTGGTATTCTAATAGGGGCAATGGAAAACAATGGCCTTCTAATAAATTGTAAGTAGAACAGATAATGTGACACGCATGTGAGGATAAAGACAACGGATCAGGCTAACAAGAGGGCGACGAGCAATAGCATCCATCTTCGGACCCTAGCATGTCTATCATTGTTCCATACAGACATCCGAAACCCCTCGGTAGAATGATACCGATGTGATGTTGAGAAAAGCGAAAGAAGAAGAATTGGGCCCATGAGGTTACCTAATTTCGAGGTAATTGTCTGCAATATGAAGAACACGTGAGAGCAGTCCATCGACAAACTCAGCGACTCCCTGAGAATTACGACCCACTCAAGTTTCGCGCGACATGTACGCCTGCTGCTTCGTTGTCCTCATCCTCCAATGTCCAATCTTTCACGTCTCTCTCTCTCTCTCTCTCTCTTGAAGGACGATAATGTGACTCTTTGAAAGGTATATATCTGATTTGAGAAGACCGCGTGAATTGAGGTTTTCGAGCTTTCGTTTCGGGTCCTAGAACAAAGAGCGTTCGCTTGTCAAACACGCGACTCCTTCCAACACGACGAGCTTGTAGTAGATATTGATTACCATAACGCGACCAAACCTCAGCAAGAACGATGTCTTCTAGCGTTTGAACTCCACACGCAACTAATATGATCTCCATAACGAAATAGGCATTTAAGCAGAACGAATAACCATGGAAATGGTCTACTTATGTTAGCATTAGTCCTAGCAAAATTCGCCTGCCTTCGTCTATAGGTTGAGCTAGAAATTTTGTACTGAGGAACACTATCCGGTTGGACTTGTCAAATGTGCCCGAGTAGATGTTAAGTCTTACATCATCACTTTGAAATCTCGGGCACAGATTCACAATGAAGGAGACAAAAATTCGACGGGTCAAAGAAATGGATAAGAAAGCTAAGCTATCTCTAGTTCATGCATCCATAAAAGGACTTATGATAAGACCACCGTATCTGAAGAGAGATCCAAAAGGGTATTGGGTTTTAGCTCCTAAAAGAGTAACAAAATCTTTGAGGATATGTAAGTACACCTCAAAATCCCACTCCATATCTTTCCACATGCAATACTTGGAGAGACAGGAGACCCTCTTTAAGACTTTATATCTCCATTTTCCAACCGACCACCACAAGATTTGGTAACTTATTTTCCCATTTTTATCATAATCTTGACAAATTTGAAAGTACAAAACAAAAGGGTCTTTCCCAAAATCTACTAGATAAGGATGAGAGTTTTTGTCCAAAATAGAGCTAATACCTACATCTGATTGATGGACGAGCTTGAACCAGATGGTTATGGTACCGCCTACGAGTCTAAAATTTCTTATCCGGACTGACCCATGATTAAAAAAGTTATTAAGTTTCCGATACAAACGGCTATGTTTGGGCAGTCCAAGATTGGGCCAGCTAGACTCAAGAAGGGATTGCTTGTCTAGGCTCATCCATTTGGCCCTCCGGACAAATCGGTTTTGAGCAGACCGCCAAGTCCAAGACCGTATGAACCGATATCTAAACTTCTCACCAAACCAGATTGTAATCATATCAAAACCATTGCCATACATGCACAATGTAGCGAGATTGCGCGAGTGCAGGAAGATCATGCCAATATGTTAAAGGAAGCCACTTCTTGCGACATTCGACGCAAATTGCAAAACAAAGAGTCTGATTCCATCAAGAGAAAGTTACATGTAGTCTATTATTTAGATCTTAAAAGAGAAGCTGCTCAAAATGATCAACCACTCTCAGCCACAACAGTGCCCGTAGTATCACTATTGTCAACAAGGGTTTTGGTGGTGATAACTTCTTGATTCTTGGAGGAGGCAGATTTTGAGAGAGAGGCAGGGTACTTGAGGGCATTGAGCTCGACCTTGCGGAGGGCGGCTCGGCCCAAGTCAATGCCGCAGATGTCGGAGAGCCTGACCAGATAGAGCAGCACGTCCGAGAGCTCCTCGCCCAAGTGCACTATCTCCTCCTCCTTCCAATCCGGAAGTCCCTTCGGAACCTCCCCTTTCCACTGGAATATCTCCGACAGCTCCCCGACCTCACCCACCTGTGTGAAGAATCAAAGACCAAAGAAAACACTAGATTAAGAACCCATTTGGTACGGTTTTGCCTTGATGACTGTGATGTGTTCTAGATGTGCTATGGACTGCTGGGAGATGTTTGCCCCTTACTTTAAGGATGGAAATATTTTATTGGGCAGGAAAATTAAAGTTTGGAAAGATTTGAAATTAGGACCTCTTATTTTAATACCATGTGAGATTTTGTAGAACCACCATCAACTGTTTTAAAAGCTTAAGATAATATATGAAAGCATGATTTAATATTTAATTACTCTAATAGCGAGCAAATGAAAGATGATCGACGAATGGCAAATTTGCTTATGGAAAGGCAAAAGTTACACAGTGCGTGTATCACATAGAAGAGTCCAGAAAGAGAGTGCGAAGGCTAAGTGGGAACAGAAGGCCGAGCTTATCTTCATTATCAGACGCACAAACGAGTAAACGATATTGACAGCATAAAAAAGAGTACTCAGAAATAAGTAAGGACAAGCAGATAGGAAGAGAAATAGCAAGTATCATCGAGCTAAAGCCAAGTGGGTATCCCCTTGCATTATGTCTAGTGACAAACGAATGGTGACGGATGCAAAAATCCAGTAAATCCCATAGATTATAATATGTAAATTTTCAATTATGGCAAACACCAGGTGATGGGTCCGTGCGTACGAGATCCATCGATCAAACGACACCAATGGAATGCTATTGAGTTTGGACTCCATGACTACAGAACTGATTCACACGCTTATGAGAAAAACTGTGAATATATGCAGACGGATTTATCAGATAACTCTGATCTCTTATGAGGCGAAGAAGATCGGCCCTAAAAGAGCTTTCTTTTTTGACTTTTTGGCCAACGATTAATCACCCAAAATGGCAAAACCACGAAGACAAAGCCAATACCCAGAAACGACAGGCAAAAGACGAAGACCAAGCAGAAAGACAGCGATGGGACAGGAATTTTCCTCAAACAGTCGGATCGGTCTATGACCCGACACGTAAGATCGGAAATAATAAGGAGAGAAGACTACCAGAGCCAAGAGGAGGTTTCTGGGGCTGTGAAACCGATCCCAGTCCCTCTCCTTGGCGAAGTCGGCCATCTTCTGCTTCAGAAGACCGAGGGTCACGCTCTGATCTCCCTCTTTGACCATTCTCTCTCTTCTTTCACACGCAAGACCGACGACGACGGCGATTATTCAAGAGAGGCAGAGAGAGAGAGAGAGAGAGAGAGAGAGAGAGAGAGAGCGGGTGTGTGTGTGTGTGTGGACTAAAAGCCAAATTATGCAGTGCTACGATATGAGCGATCGACGACAAAGGGTTCTGGTGCAACTTTCTCGGGAAAGAGGAGTTTCCGCCTTCAGGAACTTCTCGAGAGAGGGAGAGAGAGAGAGAGGACCCCAAAACAAGGGAGGCGAGAGCGTGAGGGTCCTGTCGTCTCGGTGCCAGTTTATAAGGGGGCAAAACCAGCACATCATTTCTAGGTAATTTGATTAATCATTCTTGTTTGAGGTAGGATTGGGTCACGAGCCATTGATGGGAAGGTCTTTAGAAGTGCTTTTGATATCACATCCTTTCTCTTATGGAAATATGTTTAATTAATTGATTTGTTTTACTCAATCAAGTCATCAATTTTTTACCCAAAAAAAATATAGGTCATCAACTCCATATCTCGAAATTAATTACTATGAAATTTTTAATACATTATTCTAGGAATTCATGAGTATCTCTTACTATTTAGGGAAAATTTCAAAAAAAGATTTGAAGTGCCTCATTTTCTCATATGGCCTGAAGTGGACATTATTTTAAATGCTGATATGGTCACTTTATGCCCTTATTTGAAACAAGGTCCACTTCATATCCTTATTTGAGAAAATAAAACCATTTTGGACATTTATTTGAAAGAAAACTCATTTCAGACTCTTATTTGAAAAAATAAGGGCACTTCATACCCTTATTTGAAATTTTTCCAAATATTTATACATATAACTATACTTGACCATATATTTGTTAAATGCACTTCATTTTTATCTTTCATTACATATGCTCAACAATCATTCATCATTAGCAATGAATAGTAAATAAGCAACTGTTCATCTTTAAAAAAATTAAAGAAAGATGAACAATTGTGCGCATGATCAAGAATTATTCATGAAATGGTTAATGCTTTGTCCACAAAGTTAACGAATAAGGATGGAATAAAAGTTAGGATAATTGTTAAGTCCTTGCCTATAAAAAGAAAGTAGTTACATATTCATCTTTGGATGAGAAACCTGTGTATACAGAGTATAGAATAAATAAATAAAAAACCAGTGTATACGGAGTTAATTTTTTAACCGAATTCTTGCTGATATAATTCAATGGTGAGTTTAAATTATTTCTTACATTGTCGGTGGATTTAATTAAATTCCCTAAAAGTTATAAGAAACAATTTAGATTTCCCTCTCTTCCACTTCATAAAAATTTCAAATTTTTTATTGTCATTTTCCACATTAATTGTCATTTCGTCAATTTTCTCTTACTTTTAACACAGAGCATTAGTGTATCAAAGACATAAAGCTTTCTCCATCTTATTTTTTAACAAACACTCCCGTGCTCTTGCGGGTCCCGCTTCTACTTCTGCTTCTTGCCATATATTTCTCCTGGACGATATATTTTTGTTCGAAGCATATTTCAACAGCGACGCGATATATATGTTATACATATCACTTTCGATTAACTTGTGTTGACACAAAAAATGATAAACTTTTTATTATAATCGACAAGTGATGGACTTAGTCGATAATAACAAAATTTGGTGAACAATAGAAGTTACAATTAAAGAACCGTAGACAACTTGAGGAGTATCGACATAGCAAACATTAGTTATTGATAAGAACCTTCATTAGGGATGAAGTCATCTACATCGACACGTAATTGCCGGTAGTGATGTTTTCGGATAAGTAATTTCTTTCAAATAAGTGTTACTAGATAATATGTAACTACAGGATGGTTAAGATTTTTGTCACTTCTTGTGGATAAGTGTTATTGTAACTTTTGTAACGACAAATAGAATTTGGAAGTTATTTGTTTTGAAGATAGGATTAGGAAGTTATCATTTTAAATTCAATAACCGTTTATAACCATCGATTGCAGGCTTACAAAGGACCCTTCATGATCTTTGTTGATCATATCAATCCATCCATCCATATTTTTTAAAGATATTACATCGACACTTTTTGGTGAAACATCTTTTTGGCACACCCGATAGACGAATTTTGTTGATTTGAGAGATGGCAAGAACCATAAATCAACAAGAGTCCAATAATGTTGCCAACAATAATAATCCAATGCCATCGGTGATGAAATTGTCATGCACTCCGAATCTTTGGCCCTTAATCAATAAGCAGAAGGAGGTTAACACGAAGGGGCAAACCTTCCTGGCATCTCATTGAAGAACAGTCAAGAGAGGTTACATCAAATCCTCAGATATTAGCCACCATGAAGAGGTTATTCGAAGAGTAGCAAAACGATGAGGCCAACTACATTGTGAGTCACATGTTAGATGTAATCAAACCAATCGTTATTAATGTTGTAAATGATGTTCTCTCGAGGCAAAGGATCGTCCAATCAACCACCACTAGTCAATCTGGTGGTAGCTACATTCCTAATCCCTCTCCATTTGTTGATGCTAATAATGTTGGTCAAAACAACCAAATTGGTGAAAATAATATGGCAAATCAAACTGGTCGTCAGGTCGGTCAATTGCCAAATGTTGAAGATGTAAGGCCAGTGGCTCCATTGGTACCATCCAATGTGAATATTCTTATTAAAAAATGCCGATTAACATAGATAATCTTGCAAGACTAGCTTATCGCCTAGGGGCAAGATGGCCAACTAAATCTACAATTGAACCCTGTACAGTTTGTCAAAGAAGTTGACAACGATTGAGATTAGACAAGAGTGTTATCATATTTGTTTATAGGAAATCACATCTCGAATGGGTCGATAATCAGCCTTTTTCAAAATGCCTGACTTTGCCCTTTTTACTAGCGAAGATGAACAATCAACTATCCAACACATTGTTTAATTTATAGTCCAGTGTGGAGAAGTAGGGACAAATGAGTTTTTAAAATTATTGTTATTTCCTTTGTCTTTATCAAAAACTGCTTTTACCGGTGTATAATTGGGCAAAGATGGAAAGACAATTCCATTCTCAATTTTATAAAGCAATATATGGAGTATCGATGACTAATTTGGCTAGAATCTATCATACAATAATGAGTCGGTCAATCAATTTGTTGCTTGATTTAAGAAGGCTAGGAATAAATGCCTTACTTCACTCTCTAAAAAAGATTTCACAAATTTTGATTTCAACGAATTGAAATTCAATCTAAGAGAAAAATTCAAAGCCCAAGATTTTGCCTATTTATTTCAATTGGCAACTAGAGCATCTAAGTATGAGCAACTTACTAAAAACAAAAAGATAAAGGGTCACTTGAAAACTTTGCTTAAAACGTGGCTTTAATGGAAAATTATGAGTCAGAGTATGGATCTAACCTAAATGAAAACATTAAAATAAATGTGGCAAATATAATGCTCGACAAGCCTTATTTTATTCGATCCTTATAGCCTACCAAAATAAAAGAAAAAGGAATGGCTAGGGTTAAAGACACTAATTTACTCGTTCAACATTAACTAGCTAAACTAAATCTTTGACTTACTTTCAAAAGATGGTCTGATAAATTTAACAAAGGCCAAATTATCTCGAGTAAAGAAGATTTAGTAAAAAAAAATATTGTAAGTGACACTACTCATGGAGCCATAAGATGGTTAGTTGTGTGATTTTCAAGAAAACAATTCAAGAGGTAATTCGGCAGGGTAAAATCAAATTTGTCGATGACAAAGGGGCATATGATGACCTTGATTATCTAATTTAAAATAATCAAATGATCAGTGAATCATTCAATTTTTTTAAAACGGGGTATATGTTGACATAAAAAAAATGACTATATTTTTATTATAATCGACAAATGACAGACTTAATCGATTATAGTAGTGTTTGGTGAATAAAGTCATCGATGAAAAGAACAATAGACGACTTGAAAAGCATCGACAACTTGTGAAGTTATCGATAACAAACATCAGTTATCGATGAGAACTTTCATTGGGGATAAAGTCATCGGCATCGACATGTAATTGTTGAGTAGAGATATTTTCGGATATGCAACGAGATAAGTGTTACTAGATAATAGATTATTGCTGCATGGTTATGTTTAGTATCACTATTTTAGGATCTTTTTAATATCTTATGGATTTGTATTGTTGTAACTTCTTATAGCCACAAATAGAATTAGGAAGTTATCTTTTTAAGTTTAATAACCATTGAGAATAGTCAATTATAGTCTTTAGCTAGCCACATTACACTCTTTGTAAAGACCCTCGATCAATTATAGAACTCAATGTTCTTTGCAAATTTATATTTATATTTACTTGGCTGCAATTGCCTCCAATTTTCTTACCTTTAAATTTCTTGTCATTTACTTTCTTGTCCAAAATCAACAAAGGACCAACCTTAGTCAATTCATATCGATCCATCCATATTCTTGAAAGATATTTGATTCAACACTTTTTGGTGAAAAAACTTGTTATACCATGTGTGAATGCCACGCTGTGTAATTATCATATAAATATCTTTTAATAAATTCTTCTTTGTTAAGTGATATGCTTCTAATGATGTTTTTAACGAACTTGATAAGTTAGCCGTTTAGGACTACTACACTAACGATGGTAAATGTCCCTATATTCAATTTGGAGGATTTTTTTTTTCCGGTGGATATTGGATTTGGCGATTTGCAAATACATACATACATACACGCACATATATAATTTCTTTAGATTATAAAAAGGCAATTCTTCCCATTTAAATGACTCCTCCAGTAATTCCATAAGGGTCCAAAAGTTGAGGTAGTTCAATTGGTGCTCTTTTTAGGCTCGTTTGTTTTGTAAAAAATGTAATAATGTTTTCAAATTTTTATCGTTCTAATTGTTAAGAAAAACGAGTTAGTAAAAAGTACTTTGATTTATGACAAAAAAAGTACTTTGATTGTTAAAAATAATATGTGCGTAAATATTCTAAATAATGAAAGCATTTTTTATTAACATATTGTGCTAACAATTTTTATTTAAAGTGTTGAATTTCTATGGAATAAACGGAGTCTCAACTTTATCAACATAGATTAAAGTACCACTATTTTCTTCGGCTAAAAAAATAGAAAAGCGCCACTAGTTTCAGTCATCATCATTCGATGGAAACCTATTGAAGCCGAAGATAGGAAAAACTATTTAATTACTCCGTTTGTTTTGCGAAAAATGAATAATTTGAAAAATATTTTTCTAAAAATAATCATATATATCGCTCGAAATAAAGTATTGAATTCCTAGAGGTATATTTGTTTTAAACCCGGTAGAAATAAAAGTGGGGGCAAATGATACCTTAAGGACAATGATGGTCATCATACATTAGAGCATCAAAGAATTATAAACTACTGCTCTATCTTCATTGTCAATCAAATTTTCCAAACGCCATATTCTTGTTTTGCATCAGTATAAAGAAAGAAATATTGCCGATATATCTCATTTTAATCTTTCTTTCTTTTTTAAATAATTATGAGGCATGAACATAGAAAGCCAACTCTACTCAGAGGTCGATGCAACACGCCACAAGTGCAAGTTCTTCATAAAAAATTGTTGGTTTGGTGGATTATCATACTATACTTATCTATACGGGGAGGTGATCCTTCCCAACATAAATTTATCTATGACATGTTGATATTCTTTATTATTTTGAAAAACAGTTGTGCCCCTTAGCGCCAATGAAATCCTTGGATCTAACACCATTAAACACCCTTTTGGTTTTTGCTTTGAATTTCTCATTGTACTTCCTCTTACATGGAACGGAAGTTATTTTAAGTTCTTCTGGTACTTCCAACTGCTAAAAAGCCATTGCAATTGGCACCACTTGGCTTAATCAAATGGTACTTCACTAAGTAAAACATGAAGGGAATCAAAGCACACCATTACACAAAAGCGAATTTCACACTCTATAGTTCCTTCACCATGATTAATTGCATACATAATTTCGAGCACATATCGCTGGAGAGATCAAAAGGAAAGAAAGAGTCTTCGGTGAAGTCATGGTTAGTTCATGTTAATTACGGTCGAGATTAAGCGCATTGATGTAGAGTGCATAGACAAAGAAGACGACTTATATTAGACCAAAAACTTTGCGAGCCCTATATTTAATATTAGCAACACGATCAACTTGACTAATAAAGAAATTAATCCCGATACTTGATTGCCGTGGACATGCGCGAGGCATGTGAATTATTTAATATGCGGCGCATCATAATCGATTCTTTGCACTAGATTACAATCAGATCCTCTCTCAATGATACCGCTCTAGAATAATATAAAGGGGCGTCCGATCTTTTGCTTAGTTGATTTAAAGTATACTGTCGACCTGTAGAATGTAGTTAATTAGAGTATTGATTAAGTATGTCCTTCACGCTAGTGCTGGTGAAGAACATTAATTATTATTATTGTCATGAGAGAGAGAGAGAGAGAGAGAGAGAGAGAGAGAGAGAGAGAGATCGCTCTCCATAAAAGTGGGAGTGAAGGGAAAAATATTGCTTGGTGGGTTTCTGTTTTCATCTGCACCCCATTATTAATTAAGAATTAATCAAAGAGCTGTAAAAAAGTTTAATTGATTTTTTCTTATCTAGATTGATTTTTTTAATCATTTTTGTTAGGAGTGATATTTAAATTATACACAATCTACACAAGAGGTCTTGGGACTCTGTGGAAGTATATGTGTTATAACTTAAATATCTAAACCACTAAAAGTACAAGACAGAAAACAAAAGAAAATACATTAGCGTTCATTAATTATATCATTGTTGGCATGAATTTGGAGATATAAAAACTAAAGAAACGGTAGGGGAGAGACGATTGACTAAATTGAGCAAAGGTTGGACTCCATGAAAATGGGAGTGAAGCGAATCAAACTAAGGTGGATTCTGATTTACCCTACCGTCCCCCCTCTATTATCAGAACAAATTAAGGATGGGCCAAACCCTTGTGGTTGTTTATTTAATTACAGAGCTAGACCTGAAGCTTTTTTCTGCTAATGCAAGAATATTTTTCCTTCTAATTGTGGATAACTATGATATTCTATACTATATTTAATTATTTACAATAGTCTATCAGTGGTTGAAAAAAAAACAATAGTCTATCAGTGGGGTAACGATATGTAATCCCACGGACCAACCATCATGTGTCTTCATTAACAAATGAAGATTATTTCACGTTTGGGTCTCTCGCTCGGGTTTTGGCTCGCGTCTTACTTGATCCATAAGATTAGTAGAATACTTCACGAACCCGGAATTCACCTACATAAGAAGGGTTTCCCTCACCATAAAGAAGAAGAAGAAGAGCAAAACGCTAGGAAAAGTACTTATGTACTATCTCCGACTCTGAATCAAGCATAGTCTTGGTACACATGCCATATACCTAAACATCACTTATCAATCACATTCATTTTGAACAAACCAAGGCATTCACACTTGATGAAATCATGCACGTAAATTGGATCTCGCATGCTTGATCTCTATTAGGGTTTCGTGTTTTTGCGAAAAATGGGACTTTATTCCATGAACGGTAAATGTTAGCATCGGATTCAACGTCGCCCATACATGTGTATATAACTCCTGATTATTTCATCGATTTTTAAAATTGACTAATCTTTTGGATTAGTGGCGGTCTTTACCTACTCAAGTCTTCTTCTTTTGGTCCCCAATTTTTGGTTTTTCTTCTGTTTTTCTTCTTCTTCTTCTATATATCCATACTAATGAACACTAGTCTTTGCTTGAAGATCACGCAGTGTGCTAACATAAAATATTGCTAGTGGAAGGTAAAAGGCAATCAGATGTGCCTCTCGAAATGTTTTAATTAATAGTGCCAGTGAGCAGGAAGTACATATCGGTGGATTTTGCCGCGTTAGATTGGAGATTTATTAATGATTTCTCTAATCTGCAATTAAATTAAAATAAAGAGAAAATCTCTCGTGATAATATCGCTATCAAGAAAAAAAAAACCACCGACTTGGAGAAGAACAAGGACCAATTGTTCTCTCGCCCGTCCTTTTGTTTTCTCAGGTTCACGGGCTTTAAAGTTGGGAGAGAAATGTTTGATACAACAATTATATGTGTGTGTGTGTGAAAGAAATGACAATAGGTGAGGGACGTGATTGGTTTTGCAAGAATTACTCCGCGGATTTTGGTGATGATTAGGATTTCCCAACCATTCGGCTCACTTTCACGACCCATACTCGAATAAAAAAACTAAAGGCCCCTGCTGAAGATTCAAAAGGCGAGCACTGAAATGAGAAAGGCTTGTAGACTTGTGAGGCTGAACAATACATTTTCAAACGTTAGCACACACTAGAAAGTGCTTCGAAAGGTGTCAGTAGGTTCGGACCTTCACTTAGTTTCACCCAAGCTTCATCCTGGTCATGGATAGATCACCCAGGTTTGGGTCCATAAGCAATGTTGACTGGCCTCCTCACTTTGATTTTCTGATGATGTCGTCTCGATAAGTAAGTCGATGTCCCACTCCTCCCAATAATTTTTGGAGGCCGAAGAGTTTCCCTCAGATTCTGACAGATTCATCATATTTGCTTCGACCCTCGAAGTGAGGTAGAGAGAGTATACTTGATGGTAAGAGCGATAGGATGCGCAAGCTTTGTCAAAATTGGGTGTTCAAGTAAGTTATCAAAGATCCTAATTTTGACACTGGTTGTGCAGAGTTTGCTAAGTGTTGCAGCTTGTCTGGGAAAAGTATAGAAAATAGCTGTCACCGAGAGTGATTGGTTTTGCAAGAACTAACTCCAGAGGGACGCGGCCAACATGAAGACAATGACAATATTGTATCATTCGAATTATGCGAGGGACACAATACCGAATTTATTAGAGGTTATCCTTTTGTGTCATTTGTGTATAATCGAAACTAGGGCACCACTACTCTCATAATTTTTTCTTTGAAATTATTTGTAGGTATAGGAAAAATTACCAAAAAAGTCATAAATATATTGTAATTGCGCCAATTTAGTCCTTCTAGCCAATTTTGGCTAGAAATTACTGAGGTGAACGCCGGCTGTTTGACATGGCACAATCAGCGCTGACGTAGACTTTTTTTTTAATAACATTTTAATAATTTTTTGAAAATTTTATAGCTTTTTTCTTTTCTATACTTTTTCTTTTTTCCCCCTAGATTTAGGGCTGGCAAGGGCCACAACGCCGGGCGAGGGGCCGCGATGCCCTTGCTGACACTAAGTCTAGGGAAAAAAAGAAAAACTAAAGAAAAGAAAAAATTATTAAAAACTTCCAAAAATTGCAATAGATCATTAAAAAAAGTCAACGTTAGCAATTTCCAACCAAAATTAACAAATGAACTCAATTCGTATAAATGCAAAAGGTTTATGACTCAATTGGCAAAAGAAAAAAGGTTTATAACTAAATTGACACAATTGCAATAGGTTTAAGACTTGTTTGGTAATTCTCCCAAAGATGTATTATTATTTCAATTTGCTCTAGTTGAACAAGTGGTTTTATTAGTTTTCCTCAATTTGATTTTTTCTTTACTACAATTTTTTTTTGAATTTTTTACATTCAAAAAAGGTAAGTTATTATTATTATTTTTAAGCCCGACAGCCACTCTTAGGTGATGTGTTAGGTTTTGGCGCACAATTACAACGAAATAGAGAGAGATTCAAGAGAGAGAAATTGAGACGCATTGTTTTATTCTGATTCACCCTTAAACTAGGGTTACATCTAGCAGATGATTCTACTATAATTAGTTCCTCACACCTCTCAATTTCATCACTTAATTATAAGAAAAAGAAAGTATGTATATACAATATCTATTCATGGGCTAAACCCAAACTACCAATAAAATACATACTTAAACTATAAAAGCCTTCTAGCATCCAATGGCACCACCAAACCCCTGCCCGCTCATCGAGAAGCGAGACCCTGTGCTTTCTTATTAATGGAGAGTATGAACCCCACCCTCAATATGATGTCCAAATTTCGTAACCCTTCAATCAGACGCCAGATTGGGGAGATTATAACCTTATATTGTCCTCTTTACCTCTAAAACTCACTACTAAATCAGATATGCCAAATTCCACCCTAGTCTTAGCTTTTCCGTCTGCTATATTCTCTAAGGAACAGGCATGACGTTCCGACATCACCGTCAAATGGACAACATTATCGAAACCGAAAGTGTGAATTTCTGTCCTTTGAATTTGTGAGATTGGTGCTAAAAAAGCTGAGAAGATTCCTTAAGTTTGGGCTTTAAATGGACTATATAATCCATGACAGTCAAAAACACGTGTGAATTCTGTAAGGTGTGATTGGTGGTGTCAGATTCGATTGCCCAAAACCCTTGCAGGTAGCAGAACTGAGGCCGGTCGGGTTTCGGCCCAAAACAGGAAACGAATCATTAAGCGGGCCGTGCATGCATTTGGGTCTAACATGATATGGACTCAGATTAGTAAGGACTGGACCGGTACAAGTCCAAGTGAGAGATCTGACTGTAGCCTATGTTGAGAAGCGCCAAACTTTGTTCTTCTTTCTTTTTTAGAGATCTGACGTGGTATAACAAGTCAATCACATCATTAGCGTGATAAAAATCACAAGCCGACATTCGTCTTTAACTGTGGAAACTCTCCCTTGTTATCGGCCAACGATGTTATTACCTCGTGGTCTAACCATCACACAAAGTGTCATTTGGATGCTTAAAACACATGGAGGTTTGGCATCTTTCTAGAGGATCTTTGATATAGAGAGAACACCAACAGACAGGCTTATAGCTCATGAAGAATGTTCGATCTTTTCTACTCATATCGCATCTAGTGTCAATTCTTTTAACTTCATGGATTGGCTCAACCAATTAAAAAGAGGACTTGATTTCTGTAGTATAGGCACATATCAAAAAGTGTAACCGAGAGAACAATGCTAACTTTAGATTGCTAATTCAAGATTAGACTCGTGGGTAGATTAGGGCTGTGCAATCGGAGTACGTTTCTAATCCATTCCTCTAAACAATCATTGGATCCACCTGATTGAATGACACCATTCGTCCCACCGAGAGTGCATGCATCCGGTTCACCAAATTGATGGGTACAATGAAGATCCAACATCGTGTTTGTTATTAGAGTGTTCGCTACCAAAATATGGGCTGGGGGGACAAAACGTGTTTGTAATTGTAGCTAAACCCCATTTTCTTGTAGTGTATGTTTAAAGATAAAACAGCATGATCGAAAAGGCTTAGATTCAAAGTCTTTCATGTGATGAAGGAATGATGTTGTGTGGTCCATCGAGAGGAATGTCCATCGTGACCATTAATAACTACCAATGTACATGAACGAAGCTCCTCTCTCCCACTACCAAAGCAAGCAAGTGGCTCAGCAATGGCTGAGAATGATGTATGTTGTACTCCTAAGAGGTATATGCTTTCTCAATGATCCTCTTAGAACTCTCGGGAAGAAAAAGACCCAAAAGGCCAAAATGCACTCAAAACATTGAGCAATGCACAAGAATGATGGGATCTTTTTATTTATTTGTTTTTTTCTTTTTGGTACACTCAAAGAATGGACTCTTCATGCCCCAATTGATGGACCTTCTTGGCTTCATTAAATCCATCTTTGCCATTTTCTGCAAATGAAAACAAAACTCAAAGAAAGCCCCTCCAACATGTGATTCCACCTAAGCATTATTATGTCTTCTTTCTTGGGACCACCTTCCATGTGACCAAGACCAGAGAGGACTAATTAGAAGAACACACCCTCTTATCCTCCCAAATGGCCAAAGTGAAAAAAAAAAAATACTAGCAGCTCAAGGAGACTTTGTTTTGAATGTCCTCTTCTACTTCATGCTGATGATTGATTTTTTACAGTAGAGGAGTCTCCCGAGGTCATGCAGAAAACTAAGTCAAACACATTCTTTACTTCCGTCATGCATGTAAATCCTCTCTGTTTTATTTGATAAGGACGAATAAAGTTTTAAATATCTTGCATCATCATATGTCATATCCTATCGAAACGTCCAAAATATTTAATCCCAAATGCCGGCTAAATGCGAATGTCCATGCCATTTGAATTCGAATGGTGTCCAAGATGTCACTGCGCCAAACCCCGTGGGACTTTTCCTTAGAATATGGTACTAAATGTATGACAAGTACGAAAATTGTGCATAATGTGGACATGAGAGCTAGAAGCAAAGTCATTTTGTGAAAGACTTAATCTAAAATATCCATGAAAATACTTCAACGTAAGAAATACATTTATGAATAACAGAGGTAAAAGCAATCGAGCATCGCATATCATATCCGGTACCATCACATTTCCTTGCTTTTGTTAAAACTTCTTACAAATCGTATATCCCCTCCTAAACCACACTTTTGTGTCTCCCACAGCATATTAGTCGCTCAATCTTACTAAGATAAGCTCCTAAAAACAAAAGGAAAATGTGCATGCTTGTATTTATTCTAGGGTTTTAGTCGTCACTGAGCTTTATAGTATTCCATGTGCATTAAAGGTTAAGAAGAAGGAGAAGAAGAAGTTGACATTGCAAGATGGACTTTAAGAACGTTTATTTATTTTCTTCTGCATTTTAGTTCTGACAACAGAAGAACATTTTGCAGCTCAACAAAGACAACTAATTAAGTCCAAAACCAAGGCCTAAAAGATAAGAATAACACGTGGGAGACTTCCTTCTTTCAACCACGATTTTGCTACAATAATCAAGAATTCGGTTGAACCATATCTGACCCTCAAAGAACAAAAAAAAAAAAAACCCTAAAAAATTTGGACAGCCACTTCTACTTAGCTACTCACTCTTCTATGCAGACAATATATGAAATTTAAAATGAAGAAAAGATAAGGAAGCATTGAGAGGTTTTTCTTTTTCTCTTTTTTCTCTTGGGTCCAAACCCTCATTCAAATAAATATGATCATTACCCAAACCCTAGATTAATATAAATTTATCTCATTTTTGTTTACCTATGACAAACACATCTGTAGTGGTAAGCACTGTTAATGGGATCATTCCCTTCAACCGGAACTTGTTCAGCCCTGCATCTGTACTTACAACCTCTGCATTCATTGTATGTGCATATTGGCCTGGTCGACCCAATCATCAATCTCCTTGAGTCCCAATATTTGTTCTCATCTTCTTCCCCCTGTGGCTTCATACCCTATGAAATCATATCCCATTAAAAAAATATTTCAAAGAATAATTATTCAAAAACACAAAGAACCCTTCAAAAGCAAATTACTTATAGTAGCAATGTTAAGAGTACGTAGTATAAAAAATGCTGGTGCTATGGAACATTAAGGTATAATTCGCTTCGTCATCATGTGTTGTTAAGTTTGAGTTGACATGGCCCATTTACTTCGAAAGGTTTAACTATTCAAAAAAAGATTGGTTTATGTTCATGCGTCAACATTTGCAAGAGGTTTCTGAGTGCTCACCTGCAATTGCACGGCCTCTCTCTGTAATGAAGCTACATGATATTCAGGACTAGTTCTTGAACCTGAAATACCAACAAGAATGACTTATCAACTCATCTTGTAATGAAAAAATAGGAAATTTGAGAAAAAAACTGTTGAGATTGCAAAAGAACTAAGCTTCTAACACAATCATTAGAAGTATCTGCCACACACTGACAATGACCTTGTATAACGGAAGCAGCAAGAATCAAGCTGAAGAGAAGCAGCAGAAAGAGAGGTACTTCAAGTTTAGCCATTCTTGAAATGCGAATTTGACCCTCTCTCTCTCTCTCTCTCTGAAGTTTCAAAGCGAGGGGTTTGAATTTATGTGAAAGATAAGGAGGAGAGTGAGAGAGAGAGAGAGGACTGAGGGGGTGGGTTTGTGGTCAGTTACTGACCACAGGAGATAGACTGAGCTAAAAACCTGCAAGTGTTTCAGAGAAGAGACACACCCCTTCACCACCTAAAAAAGAGAGAGGTCCCCTACGTACTCTTCAACCGACAGATTCCTTAGTAATTCCAGGACCCGCATGCAAAAAACCAAAAAAAGAAGAAGTTGAATTCAATTGCAATTTGCTCGCCAAATTACTAAATTGCCCGTCGAGTGGGGTATGGTAGCGATTTTTTTCAAAGGGTAAGAAGGGGCCTTTCTGGATCGAGAATCTTGTGTGGAAATTGAAAAATTCTTTTGTGGGTTTATCATCATCATGTGTTGGCCCCCGAGAAGCAGCTTCAGGAATTGCCTAGAGAGAATAAAGAGCGGAAGATCCTGGATGAGCATGGAAGCCATGTATGGGCTCTCTCAGAGTCAGATATGCAATGTGGCAAATAATTCAAGAATTTAATGCTGTTTCCAGTGTTAAAACAATTGCTCCTCCTAAAGGACAATATATTATAGTCTTTGCTGTGTGCAGTTCTATTATTTGTTATGCCACATGATAGTACATATTTCCGTGTAACACCACAAGTCTACAACTAATCGCTGCTTGTTCAATGATAATGCAATTGTTCTTTTTATTACAGACAGGGCTTACCTACCTAACCATGGTCGCATCGGAAAGGAGAATGCAAACTGTGGTCCTTACTATGGAGGACCTTCATTGTAGTAATAAGTGGAAGTCTATTGTTGAATGATACTTCAAAGAAAAAGGAAAATCTATTGATACTGGGCACCATGATTATAACACAGAAAGTTCGAGTTGATGGTGGTCCTGTGCTTGGCTTTAAGTGAAACCAGTGTCATATCATTTCCACTGTCTTCATGGATTCAGCAGCAGCATCTTGATCTTTCTCATGCTCTTTTATATGCAATATCCAGATAAATCAAAGTGCAATCCAAAGTAAAAAATCGAGGCAGCTGATTTTATTTATCCGAAACAATTACAGTCAGCTCATCCCTATCAATTTGTACTCTAAACGTTACAGCTATGGAGAAATGTAAACATGCAACTTCCTTGAAAAAAGAAACGATTCACAACAATTTGGTGTCAAGATGTGAAGAAGCAGCTCAAACATATCAGAAACGATCAATGGCGTGCTCTTCCATGGGCAATGGATGCTTACAGAATCCAGAACATGTCTCAGAAGTCGCTACAAATCCTCGAAGCCATTCACTTTGCAACAGACAGACGAAACTAAGGAGTTCCAAACGGGGACTTCCGGTATGTCGCCCCGGCTGACCATCTCCTCCAACCACATGACAGCTTGATATTGCCTGCCAATAGTGCAAAGACCTTGTATAATTATACTGAAAAAGCCACCATGAGGAAGATGCGAGTTGATAATCATCTGCTCCAAGACTTTGCTCGCTGTCCCAAATCGACCTTCACGACAGAGCCCATCCAACAGAATTTCATAAGCTTTCTTGTCAGGGGTGCAACTTAACTTTTTACGCATCTTTTCTAGATATTCAATGGCCACAGCTGAATTCCCTTGATTACACAGTCCTTCAAGCAAGATACTATATGCTCTTTGTGTTGGAACAGAGTTGTCCTCCACCATCTCCACATCAATGACCTTCGCTGCTCCTTCCACTTCACCGATCCTGCAAAGAGCAGCCAATTTCGCTTCGTAGGTAGAATTTGGTGGCCTAAAGCCTTTTCTGCGCATCTCAGAAAGCACCTTTTCTGCCTGTTTAATCTTTCCTTCATTATACAGGTCAACAGCCATGGCACTATAACTAGCAGAACTGGGGACCCCGCCCTTGATCAAAGAATCGTTGATGGAATGCTTCATGACCTCTAATTCTTCAGCTTTGTTAAATCTTGTAAGATCAAGAGGCTGAAGATGCTGCCTAGGTGCTTTGAGTCCCTTCTTTAAGATTTTTCTAACAATTTCTACCGCTTCTTGAACTTGGCCATTATCGCATAATGCAGACAAGAGGGTTCTATAGACAGCAATATCCTCACCACTTCCCTTTTGGGATATCCTCCAGAACATTGAATACAGCAAATGGGTGGCTTCATTCAATCTCCCATCTTCGCACAGTCCTCTCATGAGAATACCATAACTCTCTCTGTTAGGATAGCAATTTTGGTAATCCATCTCCTGGAAAATACGAAGTGCGAGATCAGAATGCCTTCTCTGGCATAGAGCATCCATGAGCAAATTCAAGGAACGGAGACGGGACTTCACTCCCCATCCATGAGAGTTCTGTGAGAACAGATGATAAGCATCTTCAAGCCTGGATTCTTTCACCAAAATCTGTAGAAGGGCATTGAAAGACTCCGTCCAGTTCACACAATTAAACTGTGGAAGAATTCTGAAAAGACCAACAGCTTTGTCAAGCAGTCCATGTTTCGCATAGGTGTTAATTGCAGCTGCAAAAGTGGAATCTGCATACTCGCATGAATCCTCTTTCATCTCATTGATCACCTCTTCCATCTCACTAATTCGGCCACAGTTTGCTAGAATCCCAATTATGGTCGAGTATACTGGACCATTATGACGATAGTTCGGGTACTTATGTCTAGCTTCTCTGAAGATTTCAAGAGCTGTAACTGCATTTTTCTGGCACTTTAGTATCTGAGAAAGCTGAGTAGGATTTAGGAGTCGTGGCCATCTCACAGGCATGGTATACACAATTTTCTACGTCAAAAGATGGGGCCCTCAATTCTTAGCACACATCAACATCATGGCAAAAGTCCTTCAGAACAATCCTACAAGTTAATCTATCGGTAACTTCACAAGGCCCAGTGAAGGCAGTAAGCACAGGTTCCTGCATGAAGCTAAAAATATTCTACTAAGAGGTTGAAATTTGACGGTAGTTTATATAATTCTAACAAATATGAGGTACTGGAGATAACTGCATTGCTAAAGAACCTCAACGATTGAGTGACTGTGATGGACCATTCCATAATTACCCGCAAGAAACCTAGGTAAGATAAGCATTACAAGTATTAGAAACTCTGGTCAAGATTCACCTGATCAGAAGAACATTTTATGAGCCAAAACTGATCAGCAAATGGCCCACATGCAAGTGCCCTATAATGAAATCTGATGTTTCCTCCGATCACTAGCTCCCTGCAAGGGCATATCAAGAGTTACAGATTGACCAAGCATAAGAATGGCATTCCTAACACGAAGTGATTGGTCAAGCTGCCTGGGCAATTGTTTACACCGCAGGAAACTGGATTAGTCGTGTTAACCTCATAAGTCTAAGATTTACACAATCATGTTTCGATGTTGATTCAGATCATCCTGACATCCACACGCTCAAAAATCTGAAGCAACTATATGGAAGGATTTACCTATAAGCACGTAATGCAGACAAAGGAGGAAGATTTAACTTAACAGGCAACCCGATTTTTGCCAGAGTAATCCTGCAGCGGCTATTTCCCCTATTTCTCACATATTGAATATCTATATAAAGCACCAACATCGTATAAACAGTGCAGAGAATTTGCCAAGTTCAGTACTCTGACTGAGGACTTTTATCAAACACCATCGAGGCAATCAAGAATCAAACGCATCGGAACACGTGGATGAAGATTGAACATAATGTTGAGAGTTGACCAATCATATAATTCCCAAGCGCAATTTCTCATCTTCGGCGAGATCATACCCCCATAACTGGCTCTACAAAATCGCAACCCGACACCTAAAATTCAGCGGCAAGAAGCGCGACCCCCAGTAAGTTCTTCCGTCACGTGTTTTGAGTTAAATTTTCATCCATTTTTTCGACCGATGGCAGTTAAATGATCGAACTTGACATCACCCACGCAAACCCAGACTCCGCAAAATCGGCACAAGAACCAGATAAAGGAGCAAACATGAAAGAAGTGGAACTGACCCACGGTTCTTTCCTCATCTAACAAGAGAATCGAGTGCGAGCGAGAGAGAGAGAGAGAGAGAGAGAGCGCGCCTTCTTGATTAAACTTATGTTGCAATACCGGACAAAGACAATCGCTTGGGTTCTTGCTTGATCTTGAATCTTGATATTGTCTTTGCTGAAACTCTGACAGAACATATAGACCTGCTTGCCATGTGATCATAACATCCGCTGGTTGCGTTCGTGTGATTTCGACAAATAGCAGTTTCAATTCTTTTTGCCAATGAAATTCTTATAAATCGCGCACAACCCATAACCTCATCTACGAACGACGATCGATGGATTAACGGCTAATTTCCTTTCTAGCAACCCAAAAAAAAAAAAAAAAAAACGGCTAATCTCCTAAAAAAACCTTAACTTTGGGAAAAATTGTTCAAATTTTTTTAAATTTATTGCACTTTTGCCAATACAATCCTAAATCTTTGTACATTTTGTCAATTGAATCAATTTGGTTAATTTTGGTCACAATTTGCTAACAAGAACAATTTTTAATAATATTTTATTTTAAAAATTAAAAAAAATTAAAAAAATTCTGAATTTTGCCCTTTCTTCTTCCTCTTCTTGCTAGGGCCAACCACCAGCCATAGGGGATGGCTGGCCATGGCCAGGTCGACTGGCCTTGCTTGGGCGAGGGTCGCCGTTGGTTGCCACAGGTGAGGCTGCCCTGGCCTCAGCGAGGGCCGTCCTTGCCCTCGTTGGGGCTCACCCTGGGCGAGGCTCGCCAGGCACACAAGCGAGGCCTGGCCATCTCCTGTGGCTGGTGGCTGGCCATTGGCAAAAAGAGGAAGAAGAAAGGAAAAAAAAAGGAATAAGATAAAAAATAATCAATAATTTTTTTAAAATATTAAATATTGTCCACGTTAGTGCTGGCCATGCTACGTAGGACATCATGCATCCACATCAGCGAATTTCGGCCAATTTTATTTAAATAGACTCAATTGGCAAAGTGTGAAAATGTTTATGACTCAATTAGCAAAATTAAAATATTTAGAACTGAATTGGCAAAAATGCAATATGTTTAAGACTTTTTGGACAATTTTTCCCTAAATTTTAAGTCCAGTCTCAATTCTGTTTTGAACTCTTTTTTGTCTCATAAAAAATTCTCAACTTTCACTCCAATCGCAAATCTACACGTGTGTCCAAAAATCATCATTGATTTCTTCAATATTATCAACATTAGGAGATTACTTTTGTTCTTTACAAGTTAAGGGTGTTGATGAAAACTCACATTCCAATAATGAATTTCTAACTAGTTCTGATGTCGATAATTTTGAATAATTTAGTGGTGATTTTTGGATGTGTGGAAAGATTTAAGACTAGAGTAAAAATTGGGGAATTCTTTACGAGACAAAAAAAAAGTTCAGGGTTATATTTAAATTGAACCAGAAAAATGGAACCAAGCCCAAACTTTAAATTGTTTCATTGCTACTCATATTATTTTGCTGGAAAAAATGAAACTAGAAAAAGAAACAAGAGAAAAAAAGGTTCTCGGATAGACCTTGGAACCAAGCCCAAAAAATAGGATAGGTTTTAGAATATGTTCCATGGAAAACATGGTAGGTTCCAGATTCAAAAAACTAGAAACCAGTTATAACATGATAGAGTTCAAGTTTCATATCTAGAATTTACCCACCTTGAAACCGATCACCTCTGTTGCTGCTTATTGTTTTAATCCTCTAATTAACTCCCTTCTTGTATAATCAAATCTTAATGATTTTTTTTTTGCAATCGTGTCCTTCTATTTTATGTTATTTTAAGTACTATTACTCTCTATTTCAATCTTATCCATGATATATTTGTCATATTGGTATAAGTTCGGAATTTTTTATAATACAAAAAAAGTTTAGGGTTTTGTGTCACAATGAACATGTTTAGGGTGTTTAGTGACAAAAAAGGTTTGCGGTATTTGTGTCACAATGAACATAGTTTAGGATTTTTTTAAGGTATTAACCCTTCATAATATTGCCTTTTCATTTTTGTTACCTTTTTGTTTTATTAATCTTGAATTAGTTCCTTTTGTTTTAAACAAAAATGATCATTGGACTCGCCTGACCCGAGGTATCAAATATCAATTGGTGGGCCTAAGTACATCATTTGTCTCTTGGACCCAGATGGGCTCGCCCCACAAGCACGACAATTTACATTAAGAAAATTTAGTATTATTTTTATGATCATGTGCAAAACAGAGCAAGGATATTCAAACCCAAGAATAATTGATTTAGTCTAATTTTCAGATCATTAAATTCACTTCGCTAATAACAAAAATTGCATCGCATATCACGTCACTTCGTCGAGGATGTTAGTAGAAAGACTTATTTGCATAAATCCTACAAGTACTTGATTGTACGAAAGAAAAGGCTTTGGATCAAATTCAACAAATGACATAGAAGACCAAAAAGGAAAGATGGGCTTTGATTCAATGGATGATCCCTCTGTTTCCTAGAGTTTGCTTCTCCAAAGGCACCCAATATTTTTAGATATTAGCATGATCCACCCTCAGAATTCTGGGGCTTTCTGTTTTCCCTCCTTCGTACTTGTTCCTGCTTCTGGACAATATCCTGGGAATCGTTGCTGACAATTTGCCTTTACTTTTGGTTTTTCTCTGCACTCATTACTGCTTCCGGTGAACGATGTATGAAGGAAGGGTATATTCTGTGAATCATTGCTAACATCAATAGCAAAATCCCACTCTCCTGCATGGTCATGGATCACACAGGACTTGGGATGGAAATATGAAGAGAATTGCTGTTGCAGTCAAATGACCACTACTGCTTTTTATTGAGTGGAGCAAAAAGGAAGCACGTCGTGTGGCTGAATTTGTCTCCTCTTGCCCAATCGTTGGACCATATGAATTTAATCATTGTAAGGCCTTTTATAGTACAGAGGCAATACATTATGCTACTGTTGAATGGTAAGGCTGTGGAATCAATTACTGGACACAAAGGCATAGTGACCAAAGTACATCGTTTTTATTTAGTTATCCTTTCCTGACTCGTGCCTTTGGCATCGGAGTTTCGTCAGCCATCAAACGATTAACTTTAACAATAGCAAGAAAATGTAGTCTATGGATAGACCAACTTCTTTAGAGTTTCCCCGCTAGCGATGTTACTGTCATTCCTGTCGAGTGGAAAGAAAAACGGATAGAGCTCGTATCGGACGTAACAACTGCTATACAGAACTCGACAACCCTTCCGGTTATTGCAGAAATTTGGGAAATTCCCGACGGCGATGGCCAAGCACTGAGCACAGGACAGCTTGGGTAGATCTCTGGTGCATTGGACCAATGCATAGAGAGTGATGAATGGTGTGAGCTTAGTATCGCCTTTCCCGAGCCCCTTGTTCTTAGGCACAACTGCATCGGCTTCGATGCGGTTCATCAGGCTCCCTAGCTCTTTATTGAACTTTTCGGGGTCGGTCACGTTCTCGACATTGAAATAAAATATCCCGAAAGACGTGTCGACCTCACCGATAAAAGTTTTGTTGTCGTACCGTAGAAAGCAATAGTCGTACCAGATCCTTGCATCAACCTGGTCCGGGCAGAGCTGGCGGATTTGCTTGCCCGCGTCTTGGATGCAACTCGAGCAGTCATCTTGGCTTACATCTCCTCTGCATTGTGCTAGGCCATATACCTTGTCAAAGCCCGAGCCATAAGAGGTCGTAAGGAAGCCAGTTGACGGGGCTTTCGATACCAACTCGGTCAGGACACGGTCGATGTTCGACCAAATCGGGCTGGCCTTGCTGATGACCGTGTCTTGGTTGCAGAATTGGCCCAAGGGATCGGCGGATTCGGCATTAGAAACAAAGGGGAGAACTAGGAAGAAGAAGAAGAGCAGGAGATTGAATAGAGAAGTCATGGTACAAAGTTGTGTTTCAAGTTCAATTGTATTCAATTGTAAATTGTGACTTTTGCAACCTTTTTTATCAGGTGAGAGTGGTTCTGTGGGCACTGAGACAGCAGGCATATTTGACTGCAATAATTGAGTCACACCACGTTGGGTTTGAAATTCAAGAAACAGAGTATTGTTTCTAGAGGGTCTCTAGTTTTCCTTTTCTTGCATCAATCGATCTGTTCATTGGTAGTGCTTTCTCAATAATGCTCTATCCTCAGACCCACTGCACTTGCACAACCTTTGTCTGACTCTCAATACCCATTCTTTCAGAAGAAAGATCTCTCTGAACAAAATTCAGGCCTAAATTCAGGTTTCTGCTGTGGGTAACGAGATGCAGTTTGCTGTAATATTCTTCTATCCATGAGCTAAATTTGATGAATTAGGAGTTCACCCTTGAGATGTCTCAACCTCTAGAAGACAGAATTCGGCTCGGCCTAGAGGAGTTCGACTTTTTTCGGTCTCAACCAAAAATTATGCCTTGTGTGCCTCGCTATTGAATACTTTGTTGACTTGGGCAAATCAGGATGAATTAGCTCTAATCCCAATTAACATGATCAGCTGACACAGAGTGAGTGAAGACAATCTCCAGTTTAAACCCAAAAATTTCTAATCTTCATCACAGAATATCATGTCTGTACTTCAACTGCATCATTATATGATGGTTTAATCTGCTTCTCAGAATATTTCTTTCAGTTTTAAGGATGTGTTCTTTCTGTCCCCAGCGTCTACAGCACAACCCAAGATCAACAGAGCATAATCAAGGTGTAGTCCCATAGCTAAGTTCAGTCGAAATATAGTTTACAACTGGCTAAATTAAATCAACTGAATTCATCTCTAGTGTCCTGGCAGTTGAAAACAGCAACAGTGGGCCTACTATTTGCGACCCAATAGATCCAATTTGACAACTTCCAAGAATGAAGCACCACCACATCAACCCAATCGTGGAAGCTGATGATTTTTCCACTCCATTCCAAAGACTCCTCATGTCCGAAACCTTTTCGAATGAATGCATCCGCACGTGGTCCTCCTTTCCTCTATCCCGTGAAGGCACGAACAGTCACCCCTCTTTGAAACGGGCTGAAGACCAACTGGCATAGTTCGACGCAAATCACGGGCATTCGGTCATGTAGATCTCGTCTGCGAATCCACAACACAATCGATGACAGCGACTGATATGGCCGACGACAGAACCATCTCTGGACAATCAATTCCTGCAAAATAAAAAGCTAAATGGAAGCTTCCCAATGTCATATAGGTCCAGCCATTGCGTAGCTGTGTCACATTCATGCTCTATTATCGCCGTATCATGTACATGACCTCTTGATTTTGTACAGATCATACCCTGCGTCGTGCCCAATTCATTGAACTTAGCTCTCGTCTTATAGGCGTGTGCAGACATTGTCCAGAGCCGAAAGTCTCTTGACTTTATATTGGTCTGTCAGTCACCCAATAAGTCGTATTTAAACTATTTTTTCACCGAAATGAGAATAACATTGAGAAAAATAAAGAAGGCTAATAGAATATCCGAAGCTGAAGCTGAAGTTGAAGTCGCTATCTGTGATTCCATGCTTGGATTGAAGTCCCCCACATGGCCGTACCCCTCCATCCATGGGCACGATGCAGCTATTTTTGAACGAATCAGAGCGGAATTTATGTAGTTCAACTATAATCGGCCAGGCCCACAACTTTCCGACGTCACCTTCATGTCATCCGACGTCATCAAGTAATTTTTGGACGAAAAATAGTATATGAGTCCCTTTCTGAATGTCCACGTTTCAATAAACGATGCAAATATATAACATCAGTTCCAAACAGGTCGCCGCCGACGATACGCCGTTTGCTGTTAATATCTACCGCGCAAAAAGATCCCATGCATGGTCACTAATATATAAAATTAATGGTTTAGGAAAGCCCCACCATGCAAGAACAAGATCGACAAGACATTAATTTTCCCAACCACACCCTTCCTTTTAGGGTTTTTATATGGATTTATTGTACTCATTTTTAATTGTGATGATGTTGACCTTCTGAGAAGGGTGGATCAATGCCACGTCCACATATATCTTCTGCAAAGTGAATGAACCTGTGATGTGGAAATATGGAGGGGAAAAAGAAGAAGAAAGAATGGCAGATAATTATGGCGTGACAAATGAATTGAAAATATTCTTAACAAAAAAAGGGTTGATATAGAATCAAGAGGGCAGTGACTAATTAGGAGATTAGCGAATCGATCAAGAAACTATTATTAATGTACAATATTGGCGCAACGTGTCGAGAGTTTAGGGTTGGTATATTACTTTGACGATGTGGAATTGTTCTTGCCCGGGCTACGATAACTAATGAAACTCCTTTAAAAAAAAAAAAAACTCAGGTAATTTATCTTCACATTATAGTGCGGTCGCAACGATGGATGTCTTATCGTAATTTCAAACATGAAATGTCATAACATACAAACATTATAAACGTTCTTAATCAACTATTGAGATTTTTTCATGATGCAAATAACCCACCAACTCTCATAAATGGATTCTTGATGACAATAGAAGGGCTTCATTATGTCCTTAACCATTATTTCTCAACAGTGGACTTTTGAACTACTAAGCCTAGGGATTAGGGACTCTAGTAAAGGAAAAGGTGCGGTCCCTTTAATTAACCACATATATAGGTGCGGTCCATAATTAATTCCTCTACCAAGGTCGCACTTGGCCTCCAAATCCGTATATAAATGCTTTAGCTAAAACAAGCTCGAAAACTTACCAGCAATGATAAAGTTAGTCTTGCACAATCAGAAAAATTACCAAGTACTAAAGTGAACCCTATCACCAGCCTTTTAGACCATCCATAATGACATTTGACAATGATAGGTATAAAGAGTTTGGGGTTAAATTAAGATGGAGTAAGGCCCCGCCCTTTTTTTTTTTTATTTTATCTGAGGGTTCATTTGTAGTCGCTTCGATTTTTAATTTCATACTTTATTATATTATTTGAGTTCTCACTTTTCTTTAGTGTCAAGCACGGGAAACCTTTCAAAAAAACATGGGAAATCTTTATAATATTTAAATATTCTATATATTACATATTTTTAGTCTTTTCTGCAATTTTCTGAATTTTTAAATTGTTTTTCTTTATCTTCAAAATTTTGAAAGAAAAGCGGAGATTACTTTTTCTAGGTCAAAAACAAATAGACACTTTACAAATATATTTCTTTGAAAAAGATAAATCCGCATGTACTTGTTTCTGAATAAGAAAAAAAAGATTTATCCCTTCCCCATTGAATTTGGTGAAATCTGGAAGAATATGCTGAATTGTCGAAAAATAGAGATGAAAAAAAAAATCTAGCTTAAAATTTTCCATTGATATTTCGTATTTATATATATTGGCTAGTATTTTCATCGACATGCTAAGATTATGTCTGGCGATAGATTTCTCTCAACAATTAGGAAATCGTCATCTTTTTCTCCATCCCTAATTGGAGGAAGTTTCTTTGAACTTTTTTTTTATTGATGGTTACAAAACTTTGACAACGGCCACGTGTAATTTAACTGAATATAAATATGACAATATATACTTTGAATACACTAATCTAATCAATATAGTTAAAGTCAGAAAATATATTGCTCTTATGCTTGTTAGGTGACACTTAATTTTACATATGTGATCAACACTTGACAAGTCACCTACTACAATTTTGCCCCATCGGGTCGACCAATTAAAATTGCTTTGTTGAATTGTCTTCCCAAAAATTCTATCTCTTATAAATTTAAAAATAACAAATGAATAAAGCGCAAGTAAATTCAAATTCCTTCTTAAATCGACCAACGAAACAAATAAGGTCAAATACTTTGAATAACTTTATGTTATCCTTCCCAACCAATTATTGTTTTTTTTTTTTACATATATCATTGATTTTGAATCATGAAAGAAAGAAAATAAAAAATATTTAAAAATATCATTTATCCACCAATTGGAAATTAAGTTGAAAATACAAATATTTCTTATACCTTGAATAATACTCACGCTTTGAAGTATATCTTTTTTAATATGTGAATACATGTATTATTCGTCCATTTATATTAAAAAAAATTGAAGAATAAATTATATAATTACATGAATAAAATTGATTTAATATTCACTAATTTTAAACATTACAACAAAATAAAAACAATTGCAACTTATTTGAGACATGCATGTTTACATTTTATTTAGTTCTGCTTCCTTCTTTTAGAATCCACTTATTTAAAATATATATCATATTATTTGACGCACTTTTTATTAATGAAAATGAAAGAGGATATAGTTTTTTTTTATTAAAAGAATCCACTTAATTTGAAATTGAGATAATTTTCAGGAAAATAATTATATTAAATAGAAGTTCGTGAGTTTTGACTTCTTTGTCGATTATTTGACAACTTTCGTCTTTAATTGTACAAATCCCAATTAAACTTAAACATTGGATAAAAAGTTATGGCCTCGAGTATTAACTTTGTGGCTCAGCCAATCCCAATGTTAGTGACAAAATACATCTAAAGAATATGGCACTGTGTAGTTCACATACTCTACAGTTAAAATACAATTGAATTTGCAGAAAAAAAAAAACTAATGGTATGTACTCTCATTTTAGGCCACCTTTTATATGTCCAACTTAATAAAGGTTTTATATCATATTTATTACACTCAATGAATAAAAATCCTAAGAAACCCATCTGTAAATTGTCATTGTAACTAATGACATGAAGGAGAATAAACACAAGTGTGTGTGTGATATATGTCCGGGCACAGCGCGGGCAACATAACTAGTTAGAGATGTGATTAGTCGAAACTTCCTCCAACCAAGAATGGAGGAATAAACGGTCCATTAAAAAAACAGAAAAAGAACTTCCACCCTCATAATTATCTAATTTAATTTGGTTGAATGAGACTGTTTTTCATTCCCAATCAATTTTTTTTTCTCGCCCCAATCATCTTTATGAATGGATGATTTCTCCAAGTCCATGTGCTAAACTAAGAAAAAGGTTTGTCATATTTACAGACATAGGATCATCCGAAAAATTCGAAAAATGAATATCACCCTATTAAGCTCATTAGTCACAGCTAAAAAATTTGTAGAATATTTTTACCATGAATAATATTATGAAAAGATGCTACTCTTAATCTATAATGTTTTGAAGCTAACTTTAGATTTAATTTGCTAACATATCAATGATCAATTATCTATTATCCTATTAATAGTAAAGATAGATAAAATGGTAATTAATATTGCTCTAGTGGGCAGTTTCTATATGTTATGTTCAACGACTTTCATGTTCAATAAGATTGCTCTTCCTAATGGTATTATGTTCTTTCATATCAAAACCATAAAATTTTAATTGATTGTATATAAGTGTATGGTGAATGCGTGTGTGTGCGTGAGAGAGAGAGATAAGTGTTGTTCACTTATTTAGGCGCCATTTATTTCGTGGCAAAACATTTTTCAAGGAAATAATTTCCTTATTTTTTCTGCATTTGGATCGCTTAGGAAAATGAGTCAACGAAAAAGATTTACTAGTCAACGGAAAATCTATGCTTATATTTAGGAAAATGTTTTTCTCTTTAAATAATCGAAAATCATTTTCCAAATATATGACAAGATATTGACGCTTGGACTAGAAACTTTGCTCTTGGGCACAAGAACCCCAACACTCGTTCCCCAGCCCTTGGCAACAAACTCAAGTCTAGACGTCAAGGCCAGGCCCGCCGGTATCCATCAAGGCCAAGCTTGAGTCCATAGAGCCTGTTCTTGGGACATTGGCACCCATGCTCGGGGCCCATGCCTGAATGCTCGACATCCAAGTCTGGGTCCATAGAGGCCTGGCCTAGGACCCCTATTGCCCTTGCTCGACACCTTGGCTTAAGTAATCTAGAACGGGCCCTAGACCCTAGTGCTTGTGCCTGGATCCCACTGCCCGAAATGGGATCCATTTAGGTCGAGTCTAGGTCCAAAAAGGCTGGGCCGGAGACCAGGGTGCCCATGCCCCAAATCCCTAGCGCCCGAGCCTCAATCCATGGAGGTTGGGCTCTTGATTCCACAAAGGTTGGACCGGGGACCCTAGCGCCTGTGCCTAGATTCCTAGCAATCGGGCTCAGGCTCCCAAAATCTAACGCCCTAATCTCCCGCACTTGATCCCCGATCTATAGAGGCTGAGGCTCGGGGCCTTAGTGGTTGTGCTTGGGTCCATTAAGGCCAAGCCTAGGACCAGGAGCCTGGCAACCATGCCCAGGTCCCTAGTGCCCAAGTCCATCAAGGCTAGGCTCGAGACCTCCACGCCAATGCGCGACTTCTGTGACTTGGGACCAATGCTTGTGCTCAGGATCCAAAAGCTTGAGCTCGGGTCCTCAATGCCCGAGTCAGGGTCCATCGAGGCCAAACTGGGACCCCAATGCTCATGCCTTTTTCCCTGACACCTGTTGCAAGTTATTAGCGCTCGAATAGTGTATGTCTATTTAGGAAAATCAAATCAAATTTTCCTTTTCATATGATGAAAATTACTTTTCAGTTTCTTTTTAAATTTCAACCAAACACTGAAAAATATTGTAATTTTCATGAAAAATGATATCTTGAAAAACATTTTCCACAAATGTTTTTGCAAAGCAAATAGAGCCTTAGATTTTCTCAACTTTATGAACTCTTTACGCATGTGTTTTAGGGTGGCATTGATAGGATAGCAAGAGTTGATGCTCCTATATTGCAGCAGTTAAATCTCTTCCAGACACAAAAAAGAAGAAGAAGACAAGTGCACTGAAAGTCCTAAAATTTATAACAAGAGTGTAATTGTCACATTGGTGCAATCAAGTTCTTCCCTTAATTTTGTCCAACTTGGCTAATGGAAAATGACGACGCAACTTTTCTTTTTATTTCCTCTCTTACATGGTGTTGTTGTGGCTAAAACATAAAACCAAGGACTAAAACGACGTCGTTTTGGCCCAAATATATAAATTTTCATTTAAATTAGATTAACAAATAAGTTGTTTTTTTCTTAAATAAAAAGAAAAACCAGATGATGCCACCGCCACTTTTGCTGGAAAGGGCTGGCAATGGTGCAATGAGGGCTGATGACCCTTGTTGACCACACACAAGGGGCGCGGTCCTCCCCCAGATCGGGCAAGGGCCACCAGCCCTCGCTTGCAATTGGCGAGGGTTGCCGGAGCCTAGCAAGCCCTGCCAACCCATGCCCCACCATCGCCGACCCTTTCTGGCAATGGTGGGGTGACAACGGCGTGGCCAAGGTATTCCTCTTTTTCTTTTTTAAAATTGGCTTATTTTCAATTTAATTTAAATAAAATATATGTTAAAAATTAGATTTGGACCCTTATGTTATGTTGTAGTCACGTCAACCCCACGTAGGAGAGAGAAAATCATAAAAAGCCACATTGGCATTTTCTGTTAACCAAATTAGACAAAGTTAATGGAAGAGTTTGAGTGCACCAATTTGACTAATTTTAAGACTTGATTATATTTCTTGAAAGTTTTAGAATTCAATTGTATTTTCGAGATAAGTTTTAGTACTTTCATGGCACTTACAGAAAAAAAAAAAAAAAAACAACAACAG
>BCNH02000011.1:25625262-25653220 GCA_001662345.2 Metrosideros polymorpha var. glaberrima | reverse complement strand
AAAAGATAAAATGAATGGGTTGACGACGCGTCTTGGGACGTCGCATTTCTAATGACCCAAGAGAAGAGAAACATCGGGATGGTAGCGCGCTCAAGGGCTGGGGCGTGACAGTTCTCACTCATAAGTCATAAAGTCTGACTTCTATAAGAGATACAAGTTTGAAAAGTGCAACAGTTGCTTATCTTCACTTTACTCAGTCTCCTAGATTAGCTCCCCACCAAAAAGATTTAAGAGCCTGCCTCACTAGTTTGAATATTAATTTTAACTTAGTTCGAAAAGCCCGACCAAAAATCCCCCATCAAACCTTTTTATCCACAAATAACTTCGATTGAAAACATTTGCCGGCAAAATTCAAACTTCAGGAAACAAATAGAGCTTAGGGCCCGTTTGAAATCCATTCTTACTAGAATTTTTTATTCTTGCAATAATTGATTTTTACTAGAATCAATTCTAGCAGAGAATGAGAAATTATGTTTACCAAACGCACCCTCATTCTACTTTTGCTTTTGACAAGTTTACCAAACGGCGTTCGAGGATTGGCAACCGCCCACCACCCGCCTGCCAGCGACCGGCAGCGGCTGGCGATTGGTGCTCGGCGGCGGCTAGCTGCAGCGGGTGAACAGTGGTGGCGCCCGAGGATTAGCAATCAATGGGGACTAACAACCGACACCGGCAGGTGATCGGCGTCGGCGGGCAATTGGCGCCATCAGGCGGTGGGCGACTGGCAATCGATGATCACGACCGGCGGCGACGGCGGGCTACAAGCGTGAGAAAAAAAATGACAAGTGAAAATAGAAATTAATCACTTTTAGCAAGAATTGATTCTAGCTCTAGAGAATCACTTGTTTACCAAACACAATTCTCATTCAGAAGTAAAAAACTATTCTAGAAGTCATTCTTTACTAAACGCATTTCTGCTTCAGAAGTAATTCTAGAGCAGAATTAAAAATACTGATAGGTTATCAAACGCACCCTTAGAATAGTTTTCCTAACACACAATCACAGTAGCTTAGGACATTTCTTTTTGCTATTGTCCGCGAATAAGTTCCTCTCGGTATGGAAAAGTAAGAAAGTAATTACATAAAGTGAAATCCGCATTATGGTTAGCACCTTTTCCATAAAGTAACAAGAAAGAAAAGAAGAAGCAAGTTTGACTGTTGAAGTAATAAGCAATTCCTCGCTAGGTAATGACTGTTGGAACGAAATCAATGCATTTTCCTGTGGTCAATAATTTAGTTGAACTACCTTGTAACATATCTTTCGTGCCAGCAAGAATTAATGAGTTTTCCGAAAATCAAAGAAAGATCGGCTACCGTCTCATATTAAACTTTCGTTTCACCCACAAGATCTGAGAATTGGCCATGGAAGGAGGAGAGCGAAGTGGGATCTTCACCGTACAAGAAAAGGAAAACTCAGTTCATGTCCCACAATTTAAACATCTTTTTCTTTTCTTAACGCTTTACACTTTGAAAATTATATATTGTTCTCCTCTCAAGAGTTGTATAATCGGGCAAAAAAAGTACTCTAAGGTAAAAAAGTGAAAAAGGGTTGCGTTAGTTAACGTTAAATATATATTTAGTTATCTGATAAAGACAAAGAAAGAGAAAATCGCACTAAACACTCGGTAATTATTCGACAGTAATTTCTAGGGTCAGCGACGGAGTTCGACCTACCGTTTTCATCAACAAGCGAAGCATCATCTGTGAGTAATATTTTGGAAAGATGTTGTTACTTTTCATCGCAATTTCGTAACCTAAACAACTATATGAAGAAGACGAAGAAGATAGGAGAAGATCGTACTGAAATCGAAATCTCCAACATAGCTGCAAATTCAACAGATAATAATATCGGATCCAAATCCAAAACCTTGATCACTCGACTAGAGTACCGTAACGCTCCCCACCAACAAAATCACACTCGCCAACAGACCCATATTGCCCCGACCCCCTCTCGCTCCACTCTTGCTCGGCGCCGGAGCGCCGGAGCCGCTCGTGTTCGTGCTTCCCTGCGACGAGACCAGCTCGAGCTTCCCCATCGACTCCTTGTTCGCCGGAATCAGCGGGTGGATGCTCGGGTGGGTCCCGTTGACGTCGCCGCCGACCTGCCAGACCTGGTTCACGCTTGCCGCCTTCTCCGGCACCTTCACCGACGCGAAGATCCGCATCGTCCCATTCACCTCGTCGGCGGTCAGGTCCCACACATCGAACGAGAGCTTCGACTCGACGATGGAGCGGTAGCTAGAGATGTTGTAGGTCTTGGCGACGACGGAGCCGTTGAGCTTGAGCGCCATTAGGGCCTGCGATCCGATCATGCCGGTTGAGACAGGGTTGATGGCCCAGGCGACCCAGGCGCCGCCTTCCGACGGGGCGGCGATGTAGGCTACGGAGAGGGAGGAGTTGGAGGCGCTGTAGGTGTAGTGGAGGTAGGCGCCGAGCTGGGGTAGGTCGGTGCAGTTGGCGTAGAGCTTGTTGGTGAACGTCTGGGTCTGGGACGTGCAGGTGAGGGAGAGGGCCAGAGGGAGGAGGAGAGAGAGGAGCGAGAGGGAGAGGAGGAGAGAGAGGGACTCCATTGTTGTTGCAGAGAGCGAGCTCAGAGAGAGAGAGAGAGGTCTTCTGTGCCCTTAGATACGGAGGTTTTTATAAAGAGGGCGTGTGTCAGAGTGGAGGGTGGAGCGAAGCATCGGCCGAAGATTCTTCTGATTTAAATGGTGATGCATATCCAGATTTAGGACGCAATATCCACTCTGTATAAGTTTAGGATGCGATCTTGTTTTATGTTGGTGGAGGGGCTAGGGAAGAAAGGATTATTTATCCCCCGATTTATCAAACTCTAAATTTTTTTTTTGGGGGTCTGGAAACTCTAAATTATTTGGAAAGCTAGTTCTTGCATCAATTAGGCTTTGGGCAATCATGTTGATGGACTTTTTAAAAAAAAAATAAGAACAGGGAAAATGTGCAATTGTCTTGCAATAATGAATAACACGTGCATGAGATTTTTTTTTTTCCTTCTCTTTTTTTGGGTTTAAAATAAAACTAAAACCAGAGGTTTGTTTTTTTTTTTTTTTTTTTATCGAAAATGGCGGGTACTTGGTAGAATATAACCCACGTATGATATGATTAGCATAAAAAAAGATCAGCAATGGAAGGAGATTTAATATAAGTATATTAATTACGTGTTAAAAAGAATATAATTATCTAGAAAAGGGTAAGAATAGATGACCAACGTCGTCAACTCCCTTGAATGTTATCATAGGAGTTCCACACTAATGTAATGATATTCAGTTCGAGCTACAACTGCTACTCGTTTCGAGTGAACCCTATTGTTGCATCATGGCATAGCAAAATCTACACCGTAGGCGAACAAGGCATCTTGACGTCAAAGAGCGATTAGGAGATTTGATGAGCCTGTGACCAAGAGATCCCGAACCGCTTGGAAATAGACACTATACTACTAGGCTAACCACCACGGTGGCATAAAAAAGATTTAAGGGCACTTGTTAAGAAAATTGTATCCAACTCTAATGTATTTTAACTAAGCATATTTATGACAAAAAAAATTTAAGCATATCAAATTCGAACATCAAATTAATTTTGGCATATCAACTATGATTATATATTAAGAAAACGAATCTTTTCTAGATATATTTTTACTTGTTTTTGCCTAGATCTAAATTTCACGACGCATATTTTGACTTTCTCAGTCCTAAAGTTCACACCTAGATTTTATAGATAATTTTTTATCATATATTGAAATTAAGATGATATTTTAAATTGTGACGGGGAAGAGGAAAAAATACCTTTATTCTTAAATATGATCCTAAACAAAGCAAGCCTGAAAATATTACAATTTAAGAGGAGTAAACGGGGTATCCTGGCCTCACCTTACGTCATTTTTGCCTGTTAGCTTAGGGCGACAAATAGCACAAGGTCGCGGGGAGAAGAACGAATCACGAACCGCCACGTAATCGGAAGTATCCGGTAGGTGGTGACGTGTTGCTCTTGGATTGGTGGGATAGGGGTAGCGAGGTGCGACTAAAAGCGTCTCGTGGGCGGTGACGAAAGTCACGGTCAACTTTGCGGCAAGTTTTCAACTTCGGGTGAAGCTCACCTAACTTTCTGGAAGTGATCGATGGATTTATATCTTTATTATTCAATTTCATTATTATTATTATTATTTCATGCTTCACATGACAGCACCTTCTCCGAATGCTCGTTGACGAAAGTTGACTTCAAAGTTGGAAACTACTAATGCTGCTACCAAACCAGTTTAGCACGAGTCAATTAGGCTAAGACCTTGGTCGTCTCAGGTATTATATTGTCATTCCTTCTTTTTTAAAACTTTATGTGGAGTTACTCTCCGTGCAGTTTCTAGGTATACTTATGCATCATCTACTGAAATCTTCAAAAGCAATGCTCATTAATACACAAAGAAATACGCAGGTTTGCTAGAACATTTACGTAGTTATTTTTGAATTACCACGTGGATCTTGTAAGTACTCGTTGAACACCCGCATAAAGAAACGTTATTGTTCTCGATATATCATTTTGTGTAATCGATGCGTTGCAAATCAACATATATATATTTTTGATTAAGTATGTTTAACAAGTGTCTCGAGGGCATTTATTAACAAGACCGTTATAATAGGTCTCTGCTATTGCATAATTGTAAAGAAGTTTCGGCCCACATATGGGCATTCCGAGTTGTTCACGCTAAAGCAGAACCTCGGATTTGGAGTTTGGATGGTTCTATGGGACAAGGCGCCAATTCAACCTTCTCAATCGAATTACTTCCTAAACTTTGTCCCATTTCCTTATCAATTTCTTTCCGGTTAGAAACCTCTCTTTTGTTTATTCGACACTGCGAAAGCGACCTGAAATCAATTCATGAAAATACATATGTCACGTTTTCTGGGGATCGTCCTTACTTATATTTCACCTTGGAGAACTTGATCAATGGTCCCAGGTCTCACCGGTAAACAGCTGAGTCGCAAAGGTACTGATGCAGATGGAGTGGCATTGGAGATAGTTTCCTAATCTACATCGCCATTAATGAGGTTTCAAGCTTCCAGATGCAAGCCCATTCACCTCTGTCGTCCACCATTGTTGTTCATGTAACTTAATGTAGCCCCACGTGCGTGCCATGAATGTTCATCTTTGGCTTCCCTTTCATTGTTTCTCTCAAGTGAGGAAGACAACCTGTGTATGCACGCGCGAGCTCTTTTCACTTGAACCGCTGTGGACACACGTGTCGCGGTTTTCTCATCCATTTTTCGCAAGAAACATTTGGTTCGATAGTTTGTGTATGTATAAAGGAGATCACACGTAATTGTGCTTTGCAATAATGTCCATGTACTCTATTTATTACGTCAGCGATCTCAGGAAATCACAAGAGATTGGAGGGCTTCCCAAGTCCCAGGACAAAAGTAACTCTTCGTAAAAGCGGGCGACCCCAGCGGCTCGCACTTTTCTTAGCTTGAACTGGTTCGTGCACATATGCATGGTCCCTGATGCCATCGCTTGTATGAAAAAGCCGACGAATTTATGGGACATGGATTAAAGAAATTTTGGGTTCCTGCTTCCACTCTTTCTCAAAAGTTCACTTTAAAGATGCCAACCATGCACTCCAAAAACACCCATGATGCTGACAAGAGAAAACATCCAGCTTTGCCCCTTTTATGATGAAGTTGAACCCCAAGACCAAGAAAAAAAAACAGAGAGGCTTGGGTTATACATTAGCATTAAGAAGGGAAATCGACGCAAATAATCTTTGAACATTGACCCAATGTGTAATGTGGTCTCTGAATTTTTAATTTATTCAACGTGCAATATCGTCCATGAACTTATAATTTTTTCAATATTGTCCCTGAATTTTTGGTACATGTTCAAATTATCATTGTACTATATGAAAATGTTTAATGTTGTCCCTGAACTAAAATTAATGGAATGATAATATTGAATATTTTCATATAGTCTCTGGATTAGTTTCAACATTTACCAAAAGTTTAGGAACACATTAAACAAATTAAAAGTTTAGTGACGACATTGCGCCTTAGCTAAAGTTCAGAGACCACATAAAACAAATTAAAAATTCAGGGATTGTGACATCCTGAAAATTTTCGCATTTATTTATAATGCGTAGGAATTCGTAAATGATAAATGTCGTGAGCGGAAATCATAGTTGGGTGGTTTATGTAGAAACCGCGGAGGCCGAAAAGTATTATTCATGCCATAGTTTTTCCGTAAAAGATTACGTTAGAGTTAAATTATAATGTACTTGTTCTTGCGTTGATTCTCTAGAGTGGCGATATAGTGCGTAATGCCGTGTAGGATATTATCGGCGGCCAATATGCTCTGAAATTACATATCAAATAAGTGTTACGTTAGAAATTTACTGAATTTAATATTTCATTTTGTTTGGAAAATCTTGCGAAACATTTTGATGTGTTTAAAATATTTTCGGATTTATCAGTGTTTAGAACAGACACTGGTTTTCATTGTTTACGCACCGATTTCCTCGTTTATGTACCGATTTTCAAAATATCTTGGCAAATTATCAAAATATCTACCCTGGGGTCACATGATTAAGCCATTTGTAAAGTTCTCATTTGCCCACATCTCCTTTTAAGTTTTCCACCACAAGCTTCTAACTCAAGACTATCATTACATTTAACCTTGGTTATTTGTTCTCATCTTTATCTCAAGGAACCCCAAATGCATTCCCCTTAGTCGTGTAACTCTCATCTCTAGAATCTTCAAGCCTCCATTTTTCTTCCTTTCCTCATTCTCACATTTCCATCTTTTCAGTTAAAAAAAAGAACTTGCTTTTAAGTTATAGGAGCCTTTTAACTCAAACTTTCAAGAGAGTACGAGATGATTTTGTGGACTTATTTTCTTTCACCCAACTCGTTTTGTCATTTGAAAAGATGTAAGACGATAATCCGTGTTCTTAATGATTTTGTTTTGAAGGTAATCAAAGTTTTGGGTTTTAATGCAAATCATCTTTTAAGGTAAGTGAAAAATTTAATCACTAAGTTAGGATAATCTTCTTATTACTCTTGACTTGGTTGTTTAGTGGTTGTTATTTTCAGTTTGAGTTTGGATGATACGTGTAAAGAAATCACAATTCTGCACTAGTTCAGGAAAATAGTCATAATTTTTTCTATATGTATCGGAACGACTTGATTCTAGCGTTAATAAAACAATGATTTGTAGATCTACAACTTTAATGTTTTGATTTTTCTCATATAAACATTGTAAACTCACCGATTGGAGAAAGTAGTACACGTTGAGGACAAAAGTCTCAGTTCTGCTCTAGTTTAGGAGAATAGTCATAACTTTTTCTATATATATCAGAATGATCTAGCGCCAATAGAACAAAGACTTGTAGATCTACAACTTTGATGTTTTGAGTTTTCTCATATAAGCACTATAAACTTACCAATTGGAGAAAATAGTAAACATTATGGGTAGAAATTTTTGTTCTGCGCTAGTCTAGGAGAATGATCATAACTGTTTCTATATATATCGGAATGACTTGATTCTAAACCCCAAAGAACAAATACTCTTATATCTACAACTTTTATGTTTTGAGTTTTCTCATTTAAATACTGTATAGCTAGCGATTTGGGAAGGCAATGTCGAAACGTGAATGGATAGGATGAGGAAAAAGAGAAGAACTTCAATCGTTACTTTTCTAAGCTTCCAAGAAAGTTAAACGTGATGATAATCAATTTCTCACTATGATGTTATATTTTAGTGATAATTTGAGTGAAAGTATGTTATTTGGAGTTGATGATGTTCGTATAGTACTTTTAGAATGTATCATTTGCTTGCAAAATGAAATGAGCATGTTATCATGTACATAATGGCTATGTGATTTAATATGAAAAGAAATATAAAAATATTCCGTCATCCACTTAACGGTGGAGACGATGCCCATGTGTCGAATGTCTCAGAGTTGAGATGCCACTACTGTGTGATCTGGGATGCCCCATGAAGTGTTACAAGATGCCTCAGGAATCGAGATGTCCCATGATCTGTGTGATATGAAATGCCCTGGATGGAGTATTAGGATACATCGGAATTGAAATGCCCCTACTGTGTGATCTAGGATGCCTCAGGAGTGTTCGAGAGGAGAAGTAATCATGAATGAAATTTCATGATCATGTAAATGCGTGTAATCACATGTTGTATAATAAGTAACGATCATGCATCATTATGTGATATGCATTAATGTTATTGATTTGCCATCGATGTATCCTGAAGAAAAGGTAATGCCCGTATGTTGGATGCCCCGGGAGTGCTCGGGATGTGAAAAAGAAATGAATGATACAAAAAAATTTATATGATGCATGACTACAATGTATGTTTCTTAGTGAACCAAATAATGATAATGGTGCATCGAAATGTGTTATGGCATCCGCATGTATTTAGTAAATAATAGAAAGCATTGCTGCTATTGATTTGCCATCGACATAAAGAGGTAATGCTTTTTCATGTGCTTGTCATGCATGAAGCTTTATGGCGTTTGATCGCATGTTGTCTGATGCCAGGTTGAGTGGTGGGTGGTTTTCTATCTTAAAATTAGAGATTTCATTTATTTGGCCTCGGCTCACTCCTTATTTTTCAAATGTGTAGGATAGTCTCCTAAATGTTGAAATGAAAGGGACGACGTGATGATAAAGGCCATCGACCTGTGAGTCGAATAGTGATTTTATATAGGCAAGTTTTTGGGGACGTAGAAATATAGTGTGGAGAATATGTGACCTTAACCCTTTCCTAGATCTATGTATTTTATGTTGGTATTGTCGTTGTTGTGAACTTGTAATATGAATAATTTTTCAAGAAAGATGCAAATGTGTTTTTAATTGAACTCGTGCGATTTCTTGACAGGGGATGTTGTGAAAAATTTTATAACACTTCTGCATGCCAATAATTGTAAATATTAATTATATGAGGTAAAGACACGTGTAGTGCGTGACGTTCTAAGGCATCACAGGGATAATGTTGCACATTGGGTTAAAGTTTATAGATCATTTGTGTTATTATCTCCATTAAGAAAATAAAAAAGTCCAACATGAAAGATTAAGTATATAAATGACATGTGTAAGCCAAAATAGGAATGACACGTGGAATTTGATGAATGGGGTGAACACAAACATGAAATAGACTGGGGCATAACCTGGCTATGATGCCATGCTAGAAAAGCCATGTTACAAAGTTTAAGCTGATAGGAGAAAGGAGACCACATGAATATAAAGAACATATGAATGCCATAGTCTAGCGATGTGAGCTATTTTAAAAAATAAATAAATGCACATTCAAAAAAATTATACCACATGGATCCTATTGAATTCTCCGTTTTCCTTATCGTATTACTCTTTGGTCATCCGAAATTTTGTTTCTAATTTTGTTCTTGTGAATTAGAAGCTTTACAACTACCCACTATAGAAGCGTTTGGCATTTGGCAACACTTTGCCAAAACCCTTTGGGTCAAGAGAAAATTGTCCAAAAAGTCTTAAATTTATTACACTTTTACCAATTCAGTTATAAACTTTTCAACCGTTCCAATTGAGTCCTAAACCTTTTCACTCCATTTGGCCAATTTTTGACAAGAAAAATGCAAATGTGGACATCGATCGTCCTACGTGGCACGATTGGCACTAACGTTGACAATTTTTAATAATTTTTCTTTTTATTCTTTTTTATTCTTCCCTTCTTCCTCTAGTCGATCGCCGAGCCTCGGCACCAACGACTGTCTAGAGGCGAGGGTTGGCATTGGGCGAGGCAGGTGAGGCTCGCCCAACAACGGCAAGGTCCACCTTGCCAGGGGAGGGCGAGGCTCCCCCGAGACTGGTGAGGTCAAGCCTCATCGACCCTCGCCTCTAGCCAGTCGGCCATTGCCGAGGCCCGACGACTAGCTGGAGGAAGAAGGAAAGGAAAAAAAGAAAGAAAAGAAAAGGAAATATAAAAGAAAAATTAATAAAAATAATTTGAAGAAAATTTAAAATATTATTAAAAATTGTTCACATCGGTTGGCCGTGCCATGTAGGATAGCTGACATCCACATCAACAATTTCAGGCCAAAATTGGTCGCATGAACTCAATTGGCAAAATTTGAAAATGTGTAGAACTAAATTAACAAAAATGCAATAGATTTATAACTTTTTGGTCAATTTTCTCGGCTTTAAAGGCCTTTGGCCTAGGGCAAATTGTATTTGACAATTTTTGTAGGAGAGTTTTAGGGAGATGCAATTGCATTTCGCCTCTAATCGCTAAACTTTCATAATGTTGGAGTATGCCCTCACCTCGCACGACGTTGCCAGCTTGCCCGCCAATGGCCCAAGCCCCGCTGGCGAAGGTTTGATGTTTTTCTTTAAAAAAAAAGACTAGCAAATGTTTTTTGCAAGCGTAGTTTTTCTTAAAAAGGTATAAATCAAATTTGCTTCACAATGTATTTTTTAATTACACTTTATCAAATATTGTTTGCATTAGGAAAATTCCAGGCTATGTCATACTGATGAATTGCTTACGACGTCGAACTACCGTTGTTTTTTTTTTTTTATTCTCATGGAGGTGGCGGTGGCTCGATCCAATTAATTATTATAAATGTCCTTTGGAAAGCTTCTTGATGACAATGATATCTAAAGCAAGAAACAAAACTTGACCCCCATTTAAGAATGGTTCATTTTTAGGGTGTCACCCAGGTATGAAGCAGTAAATGACAAAGGGACCAAGGGTAACCAACTCCAAATGCAAAACCCTAATTGATCGACCACAAAGAAAAAGGAAAAAAGAGGATCCAAAACCATATCCCGCAACTTCCAAATGGACCAATAAAAAATGTCTAACACAAAAGTCAGTATAAATCTTATTGGATAGATGACAATTTAACCCTAAAATTTTCAATTTTGTCAATTTAGTTCTAAAATTTTTCCTGAAATTCTAATATAGTCCTTCCAGTCGATTTTCGCTAGGAATAGCTGATGTGGTGGTCCAACCATTGTTAGCCATCCCAGAGGCACGCCGCCACGTCAGCAATTTTTGACAAAAACTGGTCGAAATGACTACATTGAAATTTTACGCAAATCTGTAATAATAAATTGGCAAAATTGAAAAGTTTAGAATTAAATTGATACCCTACAATAAGTTTAGAACTAATTGGACAATTTATCATAGGACAGATATGCCGACTTCACGCTAGTCAAAGTGCCGACTTTAGTAGCCAAGAGAAGTCTTCCCTCTTTTGTTTACTTCTTCAAGATTTTGTCTCTCTTTATTATATTTGACCTTATTCATTTCCAAAACCCACATCTCCGATTTCCTCGTCGGCGGTGGAGAGTTCACATGTCTACGTGGGACAATCCTAGTCAAATGGTAGAACTTGGACAAGAGAATTCTAAATTATTTTTAGCGGCATTCTTGGTGGGAGTGCTTATCATGTTCACAAATCCCAATTCGAAAAAGTCCTATGGACTGCAATTTGAATCAAATCTGGCCGTGACGGCGACGGAGAAATGGTATTATGGAGATTCCTCCTTTCTTTAGAAGTGGATCATACGGCAAAGTCGCATTTTTTCTTTTTTTAAATCTTTCTTTCTTTGTTTATTCTTGTTGGGATGGAAATTGTAAGTTCGAGACTGTATTTGGTCAGGTAAATCCAAGGAATACAAAACGAACCTTCCCTTGTTCATATAAAACATTATGTGGTTGATTCAAGTGGACGAAACTTGAAAGACAGCGTGGGAATCGGAGCCAATCCGGTTTCTTGGCACGTTGAATGAACTATCCTACCTTTGGAATTCGAGTCTTGACCTGTGAGCAAACCGATAATTTTCATTGGTGAAACCCATCATGTCGCATTTCCAATTCAATTTGTCCGTTGGGCTTACTTCTCATCTACACATCTGAATTTCTGAACAACCACCCAGTGACTCTCACTGGAGAAGACCTAAAGCTCTTGTCAAGGGGTCATTCACAAATCAGAAGCATCCTTATATTTTATGTTGGCTTTTTAACCATGCTCAAGAGTCGTATACATTAAGAACGCTACTGCAAGAGAGCTGGTTAGATACTTCCTGTGTGTATCTTGTTCCTATCCATAGATTTTTAGGTGGTCCAAGAGGATCGCACTCCCTGTGGACTCGGGCGATTGAAGTACAAACTTATGCATTCGTTGCCTTTTTCGCTCAAAAATGTTATCCACTCGTCATTATGTATTGCATGATTGGTTGGACGATGGATGGCATGATATCTTGAATGAAGTTGAAAAACTTTCCTTTCCTCTCAAATGCAATGTCGACCGCACTCGTGTTGGACCTAAAAGGCCAAAACTACGTAAGAACGGGCATGTGTGGACCCAATTTATTTGAAAGCCCCATTAAATAAAGAGTTTAAGACCACATGAAACATGGAACTGGTTTTAGTATTCATGATCTTCTTTTTGTTTAAAATTTGAGATGCAGCTCAGAGTTTGTCTTTATTTGTTGCAATTCAGTGTTTCATGATGAGGTCAGAAATACACTGCACATAAGAATTTATAGGTAAATGAGTAACTAAATTTCAGAGGGCTCAATTGGTGCTCCATCCATGGCTCTTTGCCTGCTCTTTTTTATTCTAGCGAGAGTCTCCTGGCTAATTTATTCTCTCTTTATTAGATTGCATTTGAAGAATTGAGAGGACCCTAAGGGGACTAAGAATGGAACATCCTTCAGATAGCAAAAGGCATAAAAATAATTTAGAAACACTAAATTTAGCAACACTATTATACAAAGTCTGTATACGAATTGACGTGGCATGACTATGGTAAATAATTAGGCAAAAAGATATCTTCATTCTTTAGTCAAGTTTTGGTTTTCGGGTTGGTCAAATAAGGTGTAGAGTTACGGATATAATGAATGGGCTTCATTAGTCCACCGGTCCACCACTTAGGCACTTATAAACTTGATCATCACTGTAGGCCGGGCCTTTAAGCATAGCTTTCGACCATCTTGCACTAATCCAGGAAAAGTAAAAAAAAAAAAAAAAAAAGAGTCTAAAACCTATTACAGTTGTACCAATTCGGCCTTAAACAATGTAATTGTACCAATTAAGGCATATATCTATTGACGATTTGCTAATATAGTCCATCTGGCCAATTTCGACCAGAAATCGCTAGACATAGACGAAGATCGTCCTATGTGGCGAACGCTGACATGGAAAAATTTTACAAAATTTTAATGTTTTTAAATATTTTAAACATTTTTTCTTTTTGTTTTCTTTTTTTTTCATTGTTGCCCATGAGCCCTCGCCCAAGCCATCGCCGGCCACAAGCAAGGGCAACCCTCGCCTAGGCCGCAAGGGTCGAGCCCTCGCCAAACCAGATGACTAATTCCTTTGATTAAGGCTTTCGAAAGAATATAGATAAAAAGCCAAATCTTTAAAATTGGATTACAAAATGATGTGGTAGGCTTTTATTAGATATTTGTTTAAGACTTTTATTGGATATCTGTTTGAGTATTTCTACATATTTGTTACATCACTTTATAAATCAATTTTGTACTCTCGTTAAGAATAAAAAGGCTGCTGAGGTCCATATTCATCCGAAAGTGGCTTCCTGTTTTTCGTGCAGTGACTTCATTCTTTTCTTTATAAATCACTCTATCATAGCACATGAACTTAGGCACGTAAAATAATCGAAAAGCAATATTTGCATGGCCATTAGTGTTTTGAATACTATCCACCCCTTTCCTTTCTTATTTTTCTCACCTCTCCCTATTCATATATTTACCCTCAAGTTGATTTCACAAATCACATTTTCAGCTATGAAAATATATATTATTACGTTATAATCCGTTTTAGACATTTCACATGTCCAAACAACATGCGCAATTTGTAGGTGCACGGACCTTAGTAATTAAAGTGACAGTTCGGTAGTTTTCGAGTTAAACATGGTGCGAATATAGGTTGTGATCCCTTTAACTGTGATATGCAAAGGGAATTTAAGTTAAATTAAGATGACATTTAGAAACACTTGGAAGCGAAATCCATTTATGAATTTTTATCAATGCACTTGCATCAATTGAAAGACCAGAGCAATTTTGGCCTTTAGTTCATGAAAAGTTTGCACTCGTCACTTTCCACAGCTCATCTCTTTATGAATTTTTATCAATGCACTTGCATCAATTGAAAGACCAGAGCAAGATGGGGAAAATTGTGAACAAAGTTTTCAACTTATTGAACTTTTGTCAATTCAGTCCTAAATCTTTTAATTGTGCCAATTGAATCCTCAACCTTTTCATGTTTTACCAATTGAGTCCATCATGCCAATTTTTGTCAAAAATCGCTGACATGATCGCCGGCCATCCTACTTAACACGACTGGCATTGACGTGAATAATTTTAAATGTTTTTATCTAATATTTTTATTAATTTTTCTTTTCTGTTCTTCTCTTTGCCTTCTTTTCTTCTTTTCTTTTTTCTTTTTCCTTTGCCAGCCATCGCCAGCCAAGGCCTGGGTGTCCCTTGCCTGAGGGCGGTGGTGGAGGCCTGGCAAAGGCCAACGGAGGGAAAAAGGGAAAAAGAAAAAAAAAACAAGAGAAAAGGAAAAAGAAAAAGAAAAAGAAAAAAAGTAAATAAGGAAAAGAGAAGAAAAGAAAAAAGAACGAATTTCACGTCAACGATGGCTATGTCATGGAAGGTCGATGTTCAAATCAACGAATTTCAACCAAAATTGGCCGGATGGATTCAATTGGAAAAAGGTTAAAGGATTTAGGACTTAATTGGCACAATTAAGAGGTTTAAGACTGAATTGGCAAAAAGTGCAATAAGTTTATGACTTTTTGAACAAATTTCACAAGCCAGATGAGAAGACTCCCTGAATAACTTATCAACCGAACTTTGACCATTTAAGTAAACTCTTGTTCTAGTATTGGAGGCCTAAGGTTCCCTTTAAGTAACCTACACATATTCTTGTTGCTGCTTTGTTTTCTCTCCAAGATAGGGAAGCACAAAAATTAGGGGTGAGCATGGTCCGGGTGGGCAATTCCCGTCCTAAAACCGGGAATCGCCCACTAAGAATCGATTCCGAAAAATTAGACCAAGGACCGCCCGTTGATTCCATGGACCTACCCGAGAACCGGACCGCCAGTTCGGTCCGGTTCTCGGGTGGGTCCATGGAACTGGTCCCTTGTATATAACATCTTGGTCGCGAGCCAAGTTCATGCTGTTATATGTTTAATATTTCTGTCATTTATTGTTTAAACCATGGTATAATGCTTTGTTATAATTATAGAACTTCAAAAAAGCAAGTGAAAATAGGGTAACTCCTATTGCTGCTGAGTGAGACCGTGATTCTGAACTTATAGCAGCATTTGCTTAGTTGATAAGGACTGTTATGCAAAGTTGCTTTCACGGATTAAAAGGAAAAACTTAAGTTCAACAGAGCAAATCCTCAGACAACAGAGTAAAACCTAGAAATGTCATGTACCAGATCCACGTATTATTCCCAACTCAGGGCAAAGACAGAGATGGTATGAGGTATTGTCTCAGCGAGCAACGACCGACGAGGTCAGAGGGGATCGAGAGCGAGAGTGAGAGAGTGATGACGACAAGGCCATGATGTTGAGACTAAAGAGATTTATGAGCAATTCTGAGTGAGAGAAGACACGATTCTTATTTTTAGCCTTAGGGTTTTATTTTTAAAAAACTAAATATATATATACATATATAAATAATATATATACTGGTCTGGGTGGGCGGTTCCGCACCTAGAACCAGGAATCGGACCTGTACCCAACGGTTCCAAGAAATTGGAACCGAGAACCGGACCGGTCTCCTTAGGAATCGCCGGTTCTTGGGCGGGCGGGCGGTTCCCGGTTCTTTTGCACACCCCTAACAAAAATTACTGTGCGAAAAGAGATCCAAGCTCTCTTCACAGACCAATCACTTGATCTTCAACCCTGGCACGTCACAGAATCGAGTCACTCGGATATTGGATGTGAAAATCATGCCCAATCAAAATTTGGTCGATTTTTCTAGAAAATATAATTTTTTTTGTATATTTTGACCCATATAAACCACCCATGATCAGGACCATTTTGGATAATCTGAGTGTCGATATTGACCCATATAACCACCCATGATCTGGAGTTCCTTTTTGGTTCAACAATACCGGCGCTCAAATCGACCATTTTCCATAGATTTGCTTAACCTGTCAATTTCAATGAAGACTTGGAAATGTAAGTCGAGCATGGCTAGCGATTGAGTCTTATCATCGTTCGCTTCTATTTACTCATCATCGCCCGCGACCGCACCCTGAACTGATTGACAAAGGAAAATATTTTATGTTGCAATATATCGTCTCAGGGATGATGTTCCATCTATAAGTATGTCATCAACTTGTTTACGATATGTAGACTTGAACCTTCGCCAGGCGAGGGTCGATTTTGCCCTCGCCGGCCTTGCCTAGCCATGGCCCAGCCTCACCCAACGACGGCGAGGCTCGCCCCTACCTGTCATCATGAGAGAAGATTTATTAGGAATACTCTATAATAATCTTTAAACTTATTAATGTGCGGTATCGAGAGAGAGAGAGAGCCTGAGACAACTATCAAGATTCGCCACGTGTTACTCATTGAGCGATAACACACATTTCTTTTATACAAAGTAAAATAACGTATGGGGTTAATACTACGAAAAATTCCAAATTGTTACACTTGTGACAAATTTATCAAAAACTAATTTTTTGACTACGAAAAACCCAAAACTGGTACACACATGACAATTTTACCCTTCGTTAGTTTCCGTTAAATTTTACCATCAAATTACTGAGTTGGACGACATGTGGCAGTTAGCGAGTGTACCGATTTGGGATTTTACCTTTCGTTTGTCATAGGGTGTGCAAATTTGGAATTTTTCGTGGTATTAACCCAATTTAATGGAAACTAATGAAGAATAATTTGTTACAGATGTACCAGTTTACGGTTTTTCGTGATATTAACCCTAACGCATAACGAAGGAGAAAGTGTGGTAGGCCAATGGAGTTAGGCCATATGGTATTTAGCAGACTTCTTTTATTTTCCAATTTTTTTCCAGACTTAAAGACATGACATTTTATTTCGATTCAAAAATTATGTTTAAAAAATGTGGTTTTGTTGCGCAGCATCACGCGGGTGTGCGCTAGTGTGTATATATATTGTACCGTTTTCTAAAAGTTCGCATATATAACGTTTGTACTTTCTCACAAAAGAACAATGGATTACAGTAAATGCGGATCTACTAATGAAATCAACCCATCTTCATAGTGCAAAAGGTCCATCTACCAAATAAATAAAATTAGGCGACGTCCGCGAAGGGGCATTATGGTAGCTTTACGTTCAAATTTATAATCGCCACCCAATTAAGATGCTCGTTAACTTCGGTCAAGCCTGGCTAGCCAATCAAACCCAATTCTCACCAAGCCAATATCCTCGACATGCAATCTAATCATCACTTTAGTTGTACTAAATTAAGCCGTGTGGATTATTTAATTAACGGTTTGACAACCCCTTGCTCGGGTTTGACTCAAGTCGAATTGAATTAAAAAAGAAGAGGAAAATAAATAAATAAAAGAATCGAATTTTTCTCGCGAAGCTCTTTCGGGTCAGTTCCTTTCCTTCCGCGAAAGCTCCTGAATTTTCGGTCGTCGCAGATTTTCTCATTAAAGAACTCTCTCATCTCCACAGTGAAAAAGAAAAAACGAGTAAACCAAATTCTGGAGCGAGATGCGGAGAAAAAGACGACAGCGACGGAGTTACGGAGAGAGATGGGGCCTGATGCGGACAAGCAAGCGGGCACCAACGTGAGAAAAAAAGCTCAACCCAAAAATTCCGTTGAACCCAAAGTTTATCTTGCAATATATCGTCAATGAGAGGGCCCCATTTGGCATTTGCCCGTAAAAGCAGTACAGCTATTAGAGGCACCGAAAAATCTCAAACTATTACATATATGATAAATTTACCATAGATTAATTTTTTTATCACTAAAAATTCCAAACTGATACATCTGTGATAAATTTACCCCAAACTAATACACTTGTGACAAATTTACCCTCCATTAGTTTCTGTTAAATTAAGTTAATACCACAAAAAATCTCAAACTGACACACTTATGATAAACAGAGGGTAAAACTCCAAATTGATACACCTCGCCAACTGTTACGTATCATCAAACTCAGCAATTGAATGTAAAATTTGACAGAAACTAACCAAGAGGTAAATTTGTCACAGGTATACCAGTTTGTGGTAAATTTATCATAAATGTACCAGTTTGGGATTTTTTGTGGTAAAAAAAATAGTTTGAGTAAATTTATCATAGGTGTACAAATTTGAAGTTTTTCATGGTATTAACCCCGTCGGTTACGCTGTCGATAATAACTAAGAGTTTGTTACCATTTGGTGTAAACAATTGTGGATCATATGATTGGTTGGACGGATAGATGATGACGTGATGCTAGAAGGATCTAAAAACTTTTCTTTCTTCGCAAATGTGAAGTTGACCGCCCTCATTTTGGATCCGAAAGGCCAAAACTATGTTAGAGGAAATCTATACACCCGATTAATTTGAAAATCCTTCCAAATAAACAATTTAAGACCACGTGAAAAGTTATAGGGAGTTGATTTTAGTATTGGTGATCTTCTTTTTGTTAAAAATTTGAGATGCAGCTTTGAGTTTTAAGATTTTTTTGTTGCAACGTTATTCACAACTCTATTGAGCTCAGGTTTGTGAAGTCTCATTTGTTCCACAAAATAAGAAGGTCAAATATACGCTGCACATAAGAATTGATAGGTGAATAGTAACCAATTTTCAGTGGGGTCAATTAATGCTCCTTCCCTGGCTTTTTGCCTACTTTTCTCAAGTTTCAAATATCATATTCTTGAGATTGACTTCTTTCATCCAAATTAACAGAAGCTACTCTTTTTGCCAAATGTTTGGTCACTCGAACGACTACAATTTTGCTGAACTCTTTGTTAGATCACATGCTGAAGAAATGAGAGAACCCTCAGGGCACTAAGCATAAGACATCTTTCGGAAAGCAAAAGGCATAAAAAAGATTGAGAAATACTATATTTACTAATGGTCATTTACAAAGTCCGTTTACTAATTAACATGGAAGATTGTTATTGACTTTTTGTAAATAATGAGCGACGAAAATTCTTTAGTCAAGTTTTGGTTTTCATGTTAGTGAAATCAGGTGCAGAGTTATGGACCGGATCATGCATCTGGAGAGCACTGGTTCGAGCCCAGCTCGTGATAAGGCCTCGGTCATATGGATGGAAGGAATTGACCGGAGGAGAATGACACTTCAATACAGGCTTCTGCTTCTGATAGAGAGAATGGGGAAGGATCGAACTTACTCATCAATGACTCGATCACCTTGAAGCTTGCCTTTTGGGCTATGCCGGCAAAACAAAATAGGTAGGTGAGTTGAGTAACCCTCGCATCTAGATAGGTACCTAGTGATGAAATCTTCTGGACCTAGTTATGAGAATCGGGTGGCGGGACTCGCTCGAAGGTTTACTAATTTCGCAGGTTGATTAGGAGCAAGTTTGAAACTGATTAGAAAGGCCATAATGAAGAAAAGGAATGAATATGCCAGCAGAGGACCTTGCTCGAAATCCGTTGTCAATGGATTTCACTGCCATTCCCATTTTCGGGCAACTTTCACGCTCTCCTTTGCCACCACATGACTATATCAAATTAGAATGGGCTTCACTAGTGCACCGACTTCACTAGCTCTGTTTGTTTCGTGAAAAATAAGTGATTTACCAAAAAATTATTGCTTGTATTGCTAACAAAAATGAATGAACGAAAAATATGTTCATCATCTACGCAAATATTTAGACACAAATTGTTGTTGGTAATGAAAATATTTTTCATTGACTAATTATTTCAAGTGATACATGCAATCCTTTTTAGGATAATATTTTCCAAATCACTTTAGTCTTTCCCTTTAAGTGCAAGCTTTCGACAATTTTACACCAATCCTGTTTCGCCGGTGTTTAAAAAGTTAAAACTAGATCACTAATTTCTTTGATAGAGGTTTTCGAAAGAATAAAATGCTAAAGATAAAAAGACGTAGTAGATTTTAATTAGATATTTGTTTAAGACTTTAATTAGATATTTGTCTAAGTATTTCTACATATCAATTGCGTCACTTCATAAATCAATTTTGTACTCCCGTGTAGAATAAAAAGGCTATCGAGGTTCATATTCATCCGAAAGTTGCTTCCTGTTTTCCTGTAGTCACTTCATTCTTTTCTTATAAAATACTCATTCGTAGCACAGGAACTTGAAATTGTAGATAATCGAAAAGCAATATTCGCATAGTCATAACTGTTTTGAGTACTATCCACCCCTTTCCTCTCCTATTTTTCTCACCTCTCCATCTATTTACCCTCTATTTGATTTCTCGAATCACATTCTCATTGAAAGACAAATATAGTCTAATCCGTTTTAGACATTTCACATGACCAAACAACGGGATAAGAACATCAGAAGTGCCATAACTTTTTTTTTTTTTTTTCACTCACTTAAGTGCCAAATCAGAGTAAAATCGATCATTTGAGTGTCATTTCTGGTAAATCATCCTACGTGAAATTTTTTGTAATTTATTTTTAAAAAATTGTTTTGTTTTTGTTTTTGTTTTTATTTTCCTTTCTTTTCTTTGATTTTTTTTTTTCAATGCCGGCATTGGTCAATGGCAACCCTCACCGGCCGTAAAGGCCTCCCCCAAACTAGGCAAGGGCCACCTCTCCCTTGGCCGACGAGGCTACAAAGGCCCTAGGCGAGGCCATCGGCAGCCGCAAGCGAGGGCCTTCGCAGCGAGGCCCCCTTGCCCGTAGTTGACAGAGCCGCGAATGCCCTCGCTAATGGTAGGCGAGGCCACGATGCCCTCGCTTGGGGCCATTACGGCCTCACCTGCCACAAGTGAGGGCGTGAAGGCCCTCACCTGATTTGGGCAAGGCTGCCTCACCCGCAGTCGGGAAGGCCACAATGACTTGCCCAGGGCCTTTGCCGCCCTGCTGGCTGGGCGAGGCGGCCTCACCTAGTTTGGGTGAGGCCTTTGCGGCCGGTGAGGTTGTTAGTGATCATTGCCGACACATAAAAAAAATCAAAGGAAAAAAAATTAAAAAAATTGTTCACGTCAACGCCAACTCTACCATGTAAGACAATCGGAGTCCACATCAGATTTTCTGGTGAGGCAAATCGTCGATGGTACTTAAGTGATTGATTTTTCAAATTTGTGGCACTTTAGTGAGCGAAAAAATAATAATTGCACTCAAGTGAGCGCCATACAAAAGTTATGGCACTCCTGTTGTTCTTATCCATCAAACAACACTCGCAATTTATGCATGCACCAACCTTAGTAATTGAGGTAATAGCATCGTAGTTTTTGAGATAAATTTTGTACGGATATAGGTTGTAAACCCTTTAACTTTGATTTGTGAAGGACATACTTGATGTTAAAAACAAGTTAATATTTAGAATTACTTGGAATAGAAATCCATTTATAAATGTTTACCAATGGACTTGCATAAACTGAAAGACTTGACCAAGATTTTTTCAGTGCATTTATTCACAAAAAAAAAAAAATTATCGCTAAGCCCGTTTCATTTTGGCGTCAGTTTCTTTCCTTCCGCGGAAGCTCCTGAATTTGCTATGGTCGCAAATTTTCTCATCGAACTCTCTCTCGTCTCGACAGTAAAAACGAAAACGAGCAAACCAAATTCTCAATCCGGTCGCTTTCGGAAAAGCTTCCAGAGCGAGAGACCAAGAACTAGACTAGAGTGACGAAGGTATAGAATTAGATTTGGACGGTGGCAACCGGCGAGGCAAGCGGCGAGGTTGAGAATAGAAGTTTTCTGAAAATAAGATGCTAGAGATATTTTAAAATTGGACTACAAAATGATGTAGTTGACTTTTATTGGATATTTGAGTTTTTCTTTAATACTTTTTAAGTATTTTTACGTATCTATCGCGTTACTTTATAAATTAATTTTGTACTCGCTTATAGAATAATGAGGTTCATATTCATCCGAAGTTGCTTCCTATTTCTCATGCAGTCACTTCATTCTTCTCTTTATAAAACACTCTTTCATAGCACACGAACTTAAAAATGTCAATAATCGAAAAGCAGTATCCGTGTAGTCATCGCTGTTTTGAATACTATCCACCCCTTTCCTTCTCTATTTTTCTCACCTCTCCATCTATTTACCTAAACAACACTCGCAATTTCTGAGTGCACAGACCTTAGTTAATTAAGTTAATAGCGTCGCACTTTTCGAGTTAAATTTTGTGCGGATCTAGGAGGTAAATCCTTTTAACTTTGATTTGTGAAGGACCGAATTAATGTTCAAAACAAGTTAATATTTAGAATTACTTGGAACAGAAATCTGTTTATAAATGTTTATCAATGGACTTGCGTCAATTGAAGACCTGACCAAGATGAGAAAACTCACGAATCGACCTAAAAAACTTGTAAACAGAACTTTGAGCAATTCACGAAACTCATGTTCCAGTATTGGAGGCCTCAGCTTCCCTTGAAGTAACCTACTCATATTCCTGTTGCTGCTTTGTTTTTTCTCCAAGATAGGGAAGCACAAAAGAGATCCGAGCTCTCTTCACAGACCAGTCAGTCGATCTTCAGCACTGGCACGTAAGAGAATCCAGTCAATCGGATGTTGGTTGGGAAAATTATGCACAGTTAAATTTTGGTTGATTTTTCTGCAAAATTCAATTTTATAAAAAAATGTCAGAACCTTTGGGAAAATATAGAGGTCTCAGAACCTTGATCCCACGTAGTGTATATTCCCTTTCGACGCCCCCGCTCATCTACACAAGTGTCAATTTCGAGCCATATAGCCACCCACGGTCAGTATAACCATTTTCCACAAATATGGTTGACAACTTGACATGTCAATTTCAATGGAGACTTGGAAAAGTAAGTCAAGCATGACCAACCATTGAGACTTAGATGGTTCTGCGCTATTCACTCATAATCCCCCACAGCGCACGCTAAGCTAAGCTAAGCTGATTGAAAAGGTAAAGACCATATCTTTGCAAATATATCATCAACGAGAAGGACCCACTCACCGGAAATAGCGGTACAGCTGGAATAGGAATTGTCCTCCATAGAGGTGGCTTCGGGAGTGATCTTCCAATCTATATAAGTATAGTCATCCATCTTGTTATCAAAATGTAGACCTAAACCATCCATCCCCCAAATCATGGTTGCTTCCTTTTTGCTGCCCACCCATTCTCCTTTAGCTGTCTTCTTCTTCTTCTTCTTCTCGCTCTTCTTGGTTGGCACCACTTCATTTCATGGGGCAGGCATTTCTGCTTCCTCCACTCCTTTTTCCGCGGTCAACACGACCGAGAATAAGGATCAAGCGGAGGCTCTCCTGAATTGGAAATTTACTCTTGACAACAATAGCAAGTCTCTCCTCTCTTCATGGCACGGCGACAATCCTTGCAACTTCACCGGTGTCACTTGCGACGACTTCGGAGCCATCGCCCATCTAAATCTTTCCTACCTTGGTTTGGGAGGAACTCTAGATGGCCTCGACTTTTCATGCTTAACCAGTGTGGTCAGCTTTGAACTTGGCAACAACTTGATCTATGGCTCCATTCCCTCGAGTATCGGTAACCTTTCCAAACTCAACTCTCTTGATCTTTGCTTCAATGGACTGTCTGGGAACATTCCTCCATCTTTAGGTATGCTAGAGAGTCTTCATTATTTGTACCTATGTACAAACAACCTGAGTGGACACATCCCTCGAGAGATTGGACGATTGGATTCTCTTTTGGATCTTCATTTGTCTGAAAACAATTTGACCGGTCCTATCCCTGCTTCACTTGGGAACTTGAGCAGCCTTATTCATCTTAATCTATGGAAAAACCAACTTTCTGGGCCCATTCCTTTTTCTCTTGGAAAGTTAGGCAATTTAATAGAATTTGGCCTTTCGCGAAATAAGTTTTCTAATTCCATTCCGAAAGAGATAAGTGATTTGAGAAATTTGAAGTTTCTTTTCTTATGGAAAAATGGACTTTCGGGACCTATACCTTCAGAAATCGGGAGACTCGCTTCTCTTATCGAACTTGACCTATCAGAAAACAATCTCAGCGGCTCAATTCCTCATTCCATCGGAAACTTGACGAGTTTATCTCTTCTTTTCCTCTTCCAAAATGAACTTTCGGGACCTATACCTTCAGAAATTGGAAGCTTGGCCAATCTAACTATACTAGCCCTTGCCAACAATAAATTCTTTGGTTCCTTGCCTCCTGAATTCAATAAGTTAACCCAGTTGACTCACTTGCAGCTATTTAATAATGAACTGGAGGGGGATCTACCAGAAGATGTATGTCTTGGGAGATCATTGCAAAAATTCTCCGCCTACAATAATCATTTCATGGGTCCCATCCCGACAAGCCTAGAGAATTGTAGCACATTAATCAGATTGAGGCTTGACGGAAACCAACTTACTGGAAACATAACAGATGCTTTTGGAATATATCCGCATCTAAATTATGTGGACTTGAGCCACAATCATTTGAGAGGCGAACTTTTGTGGAAATGGGAGCATTGTCGTAATTTGACGAGCTTAATGATATCAAATAACGACCTCTCTGGGGAGATACCTGCAATATTCAGAAAGATGGCTCAGTTACAGCTACTGGACCTTTCATCAAATAATTTAAGCGGAGAAATTCCAAGGGAAATGGGAAGCCTATCGATGTTGTTAGAACTCGACCTAAGCAGAAATGCATTCATGGGAAATGTCCCGATTGAGATTGGACTTTTAAACCATTTGGCACATCTAAACTTAGCATCAAACAACTTGAGCGGATCGATACCGGTGCAGCTAGGCTCATGCAAAAGCTTGTTGAGCTTGAACTTGAGCAAAAACAAATTTTGGAGAAGCATTCCTCCTGAGATAGGCAACACACAAGTCCTTGAGGTTCTTGATTTGAGTTATAATATTTTGTCAGAAAATATATCGGGAGAGCTTGCAATTCTAAAAAACTTGCAAGTTCTAAATATTTCCCACAATAACTTGTCTGGTTCCATCCCACATACTTTTGGTGATATGTTGGCCTTGACTTCTATTGATGTGTCCTACAATGACCTGGAAGGTCCTCTCCCTAATGTTAAGGCTTTCAATGAGGCTCCATTTGAGGCAATTCAGCATAACAAAGGGCTTTGTGGAAATGTTGTTGGTTTACCGAAATGCAATTCTACCAGGAACAAGAAACGTAATCGGCATGTTGGAGCTAGAATCACTGTTATCCTCATTCTCTCGTTCTTGGGGTTTCTCATTCTCTCTTGCACCTTGATCGTTCTTGTAATCGTCAATCATCGTCAAAGAAGGATTATGAAGGGAGACAACGATGATGAACGGGCAAATGATTTAGATTTCATGCGTATTTTGAGTTTTGATGGCAAAGTTTTCTACGACCGAATTGTCGAGGCCACCGAAGGGTTCGACTCCAAGTACTTTGTGGGTGAAGGAGCATATGGGATTGTTTATAAAGCCGAGATATCAGCAGGTCAAATGGTTGCTGTCAAGAAAATCTCTTCATCCCAACAAGAGAGTGAGATTGTTGATTTGATACCATTTGAAAGGGAAATTCAAGCCTTAACAAACTTACCCCATCGCAACATTGTGAAATTTTATGGATTCTGCTCTCATATCCAATGTTGTTTTTTGGTGTATGAGTACATTGAAAGAGGAAGCTTGAGAACAACTTTGAACGATGATGAAAGAGCAAAAGAATTTCAATGGGACAAGAGGGCAAATGTGGTCTGAGGAGTTGCAGATGCATTGTCCTATATGCATCATGAATGTTCACCTCCATTGTTACATCGAGATTTGACCAGTAACAACATTCTATTGGATCTCGATTATGAGGCTCATGTTTCCGATTTTGGTACTGCAAGACTGTTGAGGCTAGATACATCAAACTGGACGGCTATGGCCAGTACCATCGGGTATATTGCTCCAGGTACTTCGCAATTTTTTGTTTAATTTTGATGGCATTCGGAGTCATGCTTCTATAATTGAACTTTTACTAGTTTAGTGCAGTTCATTAGTTATTTAATAGTCTTATGGAATTTGTTTAGAGCTTTCAAGTTCATTCTTGATGAAAAAGCTTTTCGATTTTCCTCGTAAGTAAGAATTGGCAAATGAGGAAAACATGATAATCAATCCATTTCAAGGATATTAAGTTCGTGTTACCTAGAAGATGGTTGTATTTTAAGCGTTGAAAAAAGAATGAACTTTGCCAAAACATAAACTCCCATACTCAAATCAGTGTATAGATTATAGAAATCTGTACTTGAAATCATCACATGTCACGTCATGGGAAGAAATGTTGTCGACTTGAATACAACTTATGAACAAGATTAAAGAAACAGTGAATTCTCCACTCGCAGAGTTGGCTTATTCTACAATTCCTACTGAAAAGTGTGATGTGTATAGCTTTGGAGTGGTCGCATTAGAGACAATCATGGGAAAGCATCCAGGAGATCATGGCTCTCGGGAATGTTCATCGTCCACCCAAACTAAGTCGATGTTGTTGAAGAATGTGTGGATCAACGTCTCTCGCCTTCTAGACTTGGCCTTCAAGATGCACAGGACGTGGTCTTGATCGCCAAACTAGCGTTCAAGTGCTTGCAAGCCGATCCAAGGCTTCGACCGACCATGGAACAAGTCTCACGTGCGCTTTGCTTTCAAATACCCCTGGATATGCCACTCTCTGCGGTCAGCTTAGAGCAACTCCGCGATCTTAATGTCAAAAAATTCGAAGCATTTCAGGAGATGGTAAGATTTGAAGTTTTCATGTGCTATTGTGTTTGGTTTTCAATTACGATGACTATTACCTTTTGAATATCTTCTTAGTTCTCACCAATCCCAACCATGTGATTTTTTATGTTCACTGTAGAGCTACCTTCTCCATAAATGTCACGCGAATAATGCGATATTTATAGTTTGAAGTCGTGGTACCAGTAATAATTATGGGATGACCTCTGGGAAGATCCCATTTCACAATTATTTCCATGTTTTTGCACTAGGAAATGAATATGCAAAATGCCCTGGATCAACATCCCTTGCCTTCTTTGATATGAGATGTAATAGTTTCTATTGATGTAACAGATAATAGTACTAGCAATATGTAGTTTCTATTGATGTAACAAATAACATTATAAGTCGATGTGCAGTGTCATATTTGAACTTTCAATTGATTCGATCAAATCAATTTTGAGTAATGTTTGCTATCATCCCGAAACTTTCAGTTGATCCAATTAGATCCCTAATATATTTTAATATGTCTATGTCATCCTTTCGTTAATTAATTTAAATGAAGTACCGCATGTACATCAATTAAATAAAGCTGATGTTTAATGGAGAAAACTACGTGGATTTCCAGCGTGTCATGTTGACTTGAAATTGCAAAACTATGATACTTAATTGTTTTCTTTTGAAGCATAATAAAAAAATCCTCCCTCATTCTCCATTGGACACCATTTCGGTTGGAAGCTTAGATAAGAATAAGACCGCGTTATTCATATTAAGTGAGTTTTTTTGTCCCACCTTGGAAGCTTTTCTTCAACACTGCACGACTCGGGTTCTAACTTTTTGTTTCAATGAAATATTGCTTGAGAGTATTAATTTGAAACCAAGTGTTAATTTTTTATCCTCTCACTTAGAACTAGGGGTGTGCACCGGTCCGGGTTGATTCGATTCCCTTAAGAATTGGGGACCGGACTGGTGGTCTCGGTTTCCCAGTTTCAGGAATCAGGAACGAGACCAGTGGTCCCTGAACCGGACCGGACCGATCGCATTTTTTTGTGATTTGTCGTTAAACATTTCTTGTTAGCAACATTTTCACCAGACCATTTCTCGTTAATTGCATCGTGTTGTCGTTAATACGTTACTAAGG
>BCNH02000011.1:25591012-25625091 GCA_001662345.2 Metrosideros polymorpha var. glaberrima | reverse complement strand
ACTTAAAAATAATAGTTTATGAAGCTACTATTTGCGGAACCCCATATCATTAGATTTTGCTCGGATTGCTTGACTCCACACGAGATCTCGCTGGGTCCCTAACGCACGTCGGGTCGTCTAGGGGCAGCCGCCACGGTGGCCACAAGCGACAAAGGTCGCAATGTTTTGTCGAATTTTGTATGCCTTTTATATTTCTTTTTCTTTTGTTTTTATAAAAATTTCTTTATTTATCTTTATTTTTAAATGTGCTTATCGTGTTTTAAATTAATTTTAGAAAAAAATTCTGACAAATTAAAAATTAAAAGCTACATGTCAACAGATAAAGACAAATTAACGGTCACATCAACATTTTCGTTTTCTTAGATAACGGAACGATCCCGAAAATAGAAAAAGTACATATAGTTGAGATACTACATTGGCTAAGGAAAAAGCATAGAAATAATAATGAGCAAATTGAAAAGTTACAGAAACAACCGATGTCTTTAATTTTTACTATTTATAAATCAAAACATTTAGAATAAGTTGATAAAGCTAACTACTCATTAAAATCTTTGTCGAATATTGTTAAGGAAGACAAATGCGGACTTATCAAAATGGTTCATCCTAAAAGAAAACTCATATATGTTAAGTCAGGGGTGACATGGTTGGATTAAAAAATATGAAGAAGAAAAAAACAATTTAATCGGTTTGGCCAAAATGAAAAAGAAGGGTCAGTAACGATTACATCCATCGGGTTGAATTACCCAAAGACCAAATCAAAATGGAAAATATCGATTGGATCCATAAACCAACCAGGCCTTGATCTGGCCGAAAACATATGAGCCAATGTTAGTTGACAAAATTTGTGCCCGAATGGCATCAGGCAAAGCTGGCAATTTGAACGTTGGTCCAGCCATTTCTTGATGCACTTCTCGTGGTACGCATGGTTGCAGTTGTTGAGCACCCAACACTCGTCTCCTTTCTCGAAAGATCTGAAGCAAATCGCGCATTCCTCACAATTGATACCCCCAATTTTGTCGCAACAATACACTATAGCGAGAGTAACTTGATGAAGCTCGACAGAGCGTGCACTAGTCACCATCTGATGCTTCGTCCGAAGGGCAATTGTTGGAGATGATGAAAACAGGCGAAGCATGGTCGCTCCTTAGGAAGTGTAAACAACCGATGGTGGGTTTTTAGTTTTCAACATAGCCTTCACTATCTACCAGGTGAATGAATCATTCCCTATTTTCTGATTTACTAGGTGTTAATTATGCAAATCTTTCTCGATTTTTTTTCCCTTTTTTTCCTTCATTTTCCTTTATGGTACTCTAAGTAAAGATTTGGCCCTTTTTTTTCATACTTTTGCTTTTGTTTTTTTCCCTCTTTCCTCTTTTCTTTTTCCTTTCAATTTAATATAAGACCATTCATGTGTATTTTATGATTATGTGGTTATATATTCTGTGTTTACAGACTTGCAGTTCTTGAGAACCCGACACTCGTATCATGTCTCAATTGATCCCAAGCAAACCGTGGGAGGCACTTGTGGGAGCTCGACACTGCTGTCAGAGGGAGTACAACTATTCGACACTGCCTGAGTCACTTCTTGAAGCTCGATGGAGCGAGCACTCGTCGTCGTCCAGTTCCAGGAGTGTTCTAAGGCCAAGGGCAATTTTAGGAGATGATGAGATAGGCGAAGCCTATGGTCGCTCCTTAGGATTGTAAAACAACCGACGGTGGGTGTTGGATTCAACATAGTCCTCACTGTCCATCACTTCCCTATCGACCAAGTGAATTCATTGAATTTGTGTATGTACGGGATTAATGAGGTCGTGTATAGTTGTGCATTAGGGTTTTTTTAGAAGAGAGTGGGTTTGGAAAGTAAGGTCTACTGGAGAGACATTCACCAAAGTGAATTATCAGATTTACATCCTCTGCTGTCGCCTCTTATTAGCTCAAAACATGTTTGGTTAGTCGAGAAGAGAATTTCCTTAGAAAATTAAAATCAAGTACAATTACCTTTGTTATTTTAGTAGGCTTTTTTTAAAGCATCAAAAGGGAAAAATGCCGATGCGCAGTTACAATTAATGAATATCTAGCAAAGAAGGGAGCCATTCTAAGGGATCCCCTCGACATCTATGTCATCCTATAGGGATGAGTCATTCGCTATTTTCTGATTTATTAGGCGTTGGGACATCTTAGAATATATTTCTTTTTCCTTTGCACCATAAAGAAGAACGTTGACTTGTCCAGTGCTTAATTAGGTCCATCCTTTAAATACATTTTTCTGTTAACATCAACCATTACAATGATAAATAGACATGGGCTTACGTGTTGCGCGGGAATAAATGGTAAAGAGTGTTATTTTATCCTAAAATGAATAAATATCAGGAAAATTACCAAATAAGTTCTAAACCTATTGTAATTATGCCAATTCAGTCCTAAATTTTTATTATTTTGCTAGTTGAGTCCAAAGCCTTTTGCAATTATGTCAATTCAGTCCATTTGGCCGGTCGCCGTCATCGAGGAGGCCGGCGACCAAGGAGGAAGAAGGAAAAAAATCGAAAAAAATATTTAAAAAATTAAAATTGCCATGTTAGCACCGACTGGCCAAATGGACTAAATTGACGCAATTGCAATGACTCAATTGACAACAAAGAAAAGTTGATGACTAAATTGGCATAATTGTAATAGGTTTATGACTTTTTTTCGTAATTTTCCCAATAACTATCTATTAAGGAAATAAGCATTGTAAAAGATTTGCTCAGTCATTTACTCTTTAACGAAGAACAAAATCTGTAATAGCTGACTGTCAATGACCCTTGTCAATTGATGAAGATTCCTGTGCATAACTTCTCTAATGTCTCTTTTTTCCAGTTCCAAATATCATATCCTTGAGATTGACTTCTTTCATCCGAATATACAGAAGCCACTCTTTTTGCCAAATGTTTGGTCACTCGAACGACTACAATTTTGCTGAACTCTTTATTAGGTCACATGCTGAAGAAATGAGAGAACCCTCGGGGCACTAAGCATAAGACATCTTTCGGAAAGCAAAAGGCATAAAAATAATTGAGAAATACTATATTTACTAATGGTCATTTACAAAGTCCGTTTACTAATTAACATGGCAGATTGTTATTGACTTTTTGTAAATAATGAGGGACGAAAATTCACAGTCAAGTTTTGGTTTTCACGTTAGCAAAATCAGGTGCAGAGTTATGGATAGAATGGGCTTCACTAGTGCACTAGCTTTACTAGCTCCGTTTGTTTTGTGAAAAATAAGCGATTGCCAAAAAATTACTGCTTGTATCGTTAACAAAAATGAATGAACAAAAAATGTATCCATTGCCTACACAAATATTTAGACACAAATTGTTGTTGATAATGAAAATATTTTTCATTGACTAATTACTTCAAATAATGCATGCAATCATTTTTAGGATAATATTTTCCAAATCACTTTAGTCTTGCCCTTTAAGGGCAAGCTTTCGACCATTTTACACCAATCATGTTTTGCCATTGTTTAAAAAGTTAAAACTAGATCATTAATTCCTTCGATAGAGGTTTTTGAAAGAACAAAATGCTAAAGATAAAAAGATTGATTTTCAAAATGGGACTACAAAATGACGTAGTAGATTTTAATTAGATATTTGTCTAAGACTTTAATTAGATATTTGTTTAAGTATTTCTACATATTCATTGCGTCACTTTATAAATAATATTTGTACTCCCGTGTAGAATAAAAAGGCTTTGAGGTGCATATTCATCCGAAAGTTGCTTCCTATTTTTCCTGTAGTCACTTCGTTCTTTTCTTATAAAACACTCATTCATAGCACGGGAACTTAAAATTGTAGATAATCGAAAAGCAATATTCGCATAGTCATCGCTGTTTTGAATACTATCCACCACTTTCCTTCTCTATTTTTCTCACCTCTCCATCTATTTACCCAAACAACACTCGCAAATTCTGAGTGCACGGACCTTAGTTAATTAAGTTAATAGCATCGCAGTTTTCGAGTTAAATTTTGTGCGGATATAGGTCGTAAACCCTTTTAACTTTGATTTGTGAAGGACCTAATTAATGTTCAAAACAAGTTAATATTTAGAATTACTTGGAACACAAATCCATTTATAAATGTTTACCAATGGACTTGCATCAACTGAAAGACCTGACCAAGATGAGAAAACTCACGAATCTACCTAAATAACTGGGAAACAGAACTTTGAGCTTTTCCCTAAGCTCTTGTTCCAGTATTTGGAGGCCTAGGTTCCTTTGAAGTAACCTGCTCATATTCTTGTTGCTGCTTTGTTTTCTCTCCGAGATAGGGAAGCATGAATATTACCCAGCAAAAAGGGATCGAAGCTCTCTTCATAGACCAATCACTCGAACCTTTATCACATGCATGTTATAGAGCCGTTTTGCCGGAATTGGAACCGAGTCAATCGGATGTTAGATGGAAAAATTATGCACGATCAAAATTCGGACGATTTTTACAAAATATTATTTGAAAAAAAAAAGAGAAAAAGAAGCCACCACCTCTGGGAAAATATAGAGGCCTCAGAATCTTGATCCCACATAGTGCATATTCCCTTTCAACACCCCACTCATCTACACAAAAATCTGAGTGCCAATTTTGAGCCATATAACCACCCACGGTCAGGATAACCATTTTCCACAAATAAATGGTTGGCCTGTCAATTTCAATGAAGACTTGGAAAAGTAAGTCAAGCACGACCAACGATTGAGACTTATATGGTTCTGCGCTATTCACTCATTATCCCCCCACGGTGCACGATAAACTGATCGAAAAGGGCAAAGACTGTACAGCTGTAATAGGAATTGTCCTCCGTAGAGGCTTCGGGAGGTATCTGCCAATCTTAAGGCCATTTCTATTTAGATGTCAAATTAGCATATTTAATTTATTTTTTTATAATAAAAATTAGATTTAGTCCAAAACGAAGTCGTTTTGGCCTTGTCCTTCATATTTTAGCCACGTCAGCACTATGTGGGAGAGAGAAAACAATAAGAAAAGCCACATCAGCGTTTTCCGTTAGCCAAATTGAACAAAGTTAACGACAGGACTTGCTTGCACCAATATCACAAGTTTTAGAACTTGATTACACTTTTTGAAAGTTTTAGGACTCAATTACACTTTCTTGATAAGTTTTAGGATTTTCAGTGCATTTATCCACAAAAAGATTAAATTAAATTTTATCGCTAAGCCCGTTTCATTTTGGCATCAGTTTCTTTCCTTCCGCGGAAGCTCCTAAATTTGCCATGGTTGCAAATTTTCTCATCGAACTCTCTCTCGTCTCGACAGTAAAAAAGAAAACAAGCAAACCAAATTCTCAATCCGGTGCTTTCAGAAAAGCTTCTAGAGCGAGAAACCAAGAACTAGACTAGAGTGACGGAGGTACAGAATCAGATTTGGACGGTGGCAACTGGCGAGGCAAGCAGCGAGGTCGAGAGTAGAAGTTTTCTGAAAATAAGATGCTAGAGATATTTTAAAATTGGACTACAAAATGATGTAGTGGACTTTTATTGGATATTTGAGTTTTTTTTAATACTTTTTAAGTATTTTTACGTATTTATCGCGTTACTTTATAAATTAATTTTGTACTTGCTTATAGAATAATGAGGTTCACATTCATCCGAAGTTGCTTCCTATTTCTCATGCAGTCACTTCGTTCTTCTCTTTATAAAACACTCTTTCATAGCACACGAACTTAAAAATGTCAATAATCGAAAAGCAGTATCTGTGTAGTCATCGCTGTTTTGAATACTATCCACCCCTTTCCTTCTCTATTTTTCTCACCTCTCCATCTATTTACCCAAACAACACTCGCAATTTCTGAGTGCACGGACCTTAGTTAATTAAGTTAATAGCGTCGCAGTTTTCGAGTTAAATTTTGTGCGGATATAGGTTGTAAACCCTTTTAACTTTGATTTGGGAAGGACCAAATTAATGTTCAAAACAAGTTAATATTTAGAATTACAGGGAACAGAAATCTGTTTATAAATGTTTATCAATGGACTTGCGTCAACTGAAGACCTGACCAAGATGAGAAAACTCACGAATCGACCTAAATAACTTGTAAACAGAACTTTGAACAATTTACGAAACTCTTGTTCCAGTATTGGAGGCCTAAGCTTCCCTTGAAGTGACCTACTCATATTCCTGTTGCTGCTTTGTTTTTTCTCCAAGATAGGGAAGCACAAAAGAGATCCAAGCTCTCTTCACAGACCAATCAGTCGATCTTCAGCGCTTGCACGTAACAGAATCCAGTCAATCGGACGTTGGTTGGGAAAATTATGCACAATTAAAATTTGGTTGAGTTTTCCACAAAATATAACTTTCTAAAAAAATGTCACCACCTCTGCGAAAATATAGAGGTCTTGGAGCCTTGATCCCACATAGTGTATATTTTCTTTCAACACCCACACGGTCAGGATAAGTAAGTCAAGCATGACCAACCATTGAGACTTTCATGGTTCTGCGCTATTCACTCATAATTCCCCACGGTGCACGGTAAGCGAAGCTGATTGAAAAGGGAAGGACTATAACTTCGCAGATATATCATCAACGAGATGGACCCACTCACCGGAAATAGTGGTACAGCTGTAATAGGAATTGTCCTCCATAGAGGTGGCTCCGGCAGTGATCTTCCAATCTATATAAGTATGGTCATCAATCTTGTTATCAAACTGTAGACCTCAACCATCCATCCCCCAAATCATGGTTGCTTCCTTTTTGCTGTCCACCCATTCTCCTTTAGCTGTCTTCTTCTTCCTCTTCTTCTCGCTCTTCTTGGTTGGCACCACTTCACTTCATGGGGCAGGCATTTCTGCTTCCTCCACTCCTTTTCCCACTGTCAATACGACCGAGAATAAGGATCAAGCAAAGGCTCTCCTGAATTGGAAATCTACTCTTGACAACAATAGCCAGTCTCTCCTCTCTTCATGGCATGGCGACAATCCTTGCATCTTCACCGGTGTCACCTGTGACGACTTTGGAGCCATCGCCCATCTCAATCTTTCCTATCTCGATTTGAGAGGAACTCTAGACGGCCTCGACTTTTCGTGCTTAACCAGTGTGGTCAGCTTTGAACTTGCCAACAACTCGATCTATGGCTCCATTCCCTCGAGTATCGGTAACCTTTCCAAACTCAACTCTCTTGATCTTTGCTTTAATGGACTGTCTGGGGACATTCCTCCATCTTTAGGTATGCTAGAGAGTCTTCATTATTTGAACCTATCTGCAAACAACTTGAGTGGACACATCCCACGAGAGATTGGACAATTGGATTCTCTTTTGGAACTTGATTTGTCCAGAAACAATTTCACCGGTCCTATCCCTACTTCACTCGGGAACTTGAGAAGCCTGATTCATCTTAATCTATGGAAAAACCAACTTTCCGGGCCCATTCCCGCTTCTCTTGGAAAATTAGGCAATTTAATAGAATTCGGCCTTTCGCGAAATAATTTTTCTGGTTCCATTCCGACTGAGATAAGTGGTTTGAGGAATTTGAAGTCTCTTTTCTTATGGCAAAATGGACTTTCGGGACCTATACCTTCAGAAATCGGGAGACTTACTTCTCTTATCAAACTTGACTTATCAAACAACAATCTTAACAGCTCAATTCCTCGTTCCATTGGAAACTTGACGAGTTTGTCTCTTCTTTACCTCTTCCGAAATGAACTTTCGGGACCCATACCTTCAGAAATAGAGAGGCTCACTTCTCTTATCAAACTTGACTTATCAAACAACAATCTTAACAGCTCAATTCCTCGTTCCATCGGAAACTTGACAAGTTTATCTCTTCTTTACCTCTTCCGAAATGAACTTTCGGGATCCATACCTTCAGAAATCGGGAGGCTCACTTCTCTTATCAAACTTGGACTATCAGAAAACAATCTTAACAGCTCAATTCCTCGTTCCATCGGAAACTTGACGAGTTTGTCTCTTCTTCTCCTCCAAGAAAATGGACTTTCAGGACTAATACCTTCGGAAATTGGAAGCCTGGCCAATCTAACTATTCTGAGCCTTGCCGACAATAAATTCTTTGGTTCCTTGCCTTCTAAATTCAATAAGTTAACACGGTTGATTCATTTGATGCTATATGATAATGAACTAGAGGGGGAACTGCCAGAAGATGTATGTCTTGGGAGATCATTGCAATATTTCTCCGTCGACAATAATCAATTCACGGGTCCCATCCCCACGAGCCTAGAGAATTGTAGCACCTTAATCAGATTGAGGCTTGGCAGAAACCAACTTACTGGAAACATAGCAGATGCTTTCGGAATATATCCGCATCTATATTTTATGGACTTGAGCCACAATCATTTGAGAGGTGAACTTTCGTGGAAATGGGAGCAATGTCGTAATTTGACGAGCTTAAAGATATCAAACAACGACCTCTCTGGTGAGATACCCACAATACTTGGAAGGATGGCTCAATTACAGCTATTGGACCTTTCTTCAAATAATTTACGCGGAGAGATTCCGAGGGACATGGGAAACCTGTCGATGTTGTTAGAACTTGACCTAAGCAGCAACGCGATCATGGGAAATGTCCCGATTGAGATTGGACTTCTATCCCATCTGGCACATCTGAACTTAGCATCAAACAATTTGAGCGGATCGATACCGGTGCAACTAGGCTCATGCAAAAGGTTGTTGAGCTTGAACTTGAGCAGAAACAAATTTCAAAGAAGCATTCCTCCCGAGATAGGCAACACACAAGTCCTCGAGGTTCTTGATCTGAGTTATAATATTTTGTCAGAACATATACCAGGAGAGCTTGCATTACTGAGAAACTTGCAAATTCTAAATATCTCCCACAATAGCCTGTCAGGTTCCATCCCAGATACATTTGGTGATATGCTAGCCTTGACATCTATTGATGTATCCTACAATGACCTAGAAGGTCCTCTCCCTAATGTCAAGGCTTTCAATGAGGCTCCATTTGAGGCAATTCAGCATAACAAGGGGCTTTGTGGAAATGTTGTTGGTTTACCGAAATGCAATTCTACCGAGAATAAGAAACGTAATCGGCATGTTGGAGCTAGAATCACCGTTATCCTCATTCTCTCGTTCTTGGGGTTTCTCATTCTCTCTTGCACCTTGATTGTCCTCGTAATCGTCGGTAATCGTCGACAAAGGATTATGAAGAGAGAGAACAATGAGCGGGCAAATGATTTGGATTTCATGAGTATTTTGAGTTATGATGGCAAAGTTTTCTATGATCGAATCGTTGAGGCCACAGAAGGATTTGACACCAAGTACTACGTGGGTGAAGGAGCATATGGAATAGTTTATAAAGCCGAGATATCAGAAGGTCAAACCTTTGCTATCAAGCGAACCTCGTCATCCCAGGAAGATAGTGAGATCGTTGATTTGATACCATTTGAAAGGGAAGTTCAAGCCTTAACCAATATACGTCACCGCAACATAGTGAAATTTTATGGCTTCTGCTCTCATGCCCAATGCTGTTTTTTGGTGTATGAGTACATGGAAAGAGGAAGCTTGAGGACAGTTTTGAGCGATGATGAAAGAGCAAGAGGATTTCAATGGGACAAGAGGGTAAATATGATCCGAGGAGTTGCGGATGCGTTGTCCTATATGCATCATGAATGTTCACCTCCGTTGTTACATCGAGATTTAACCAGTAACAACATTCTATTGGATCTCGATTATGAAGCTCATGTTTCCGATTTTGGAACTGCAAGACTGTTGAGGCCGGATTCATCAAATTGGACTGCTATTGCTGGCACCATTGGGTATATTGCTCCAGGTACTTTGTAATTTTTTGTTCAATTTCGATGGAATTCAGTGCCGTACTTCTATAATTGAACTTTTACTAGTTTAATGGAATTCATTAGTTATTTAATCGTCTTGTAAAAATTTGTTATATTTATTTAGAGCTTTCAAGTTTAGTATTAATGTAAAAGCTTTTCGATTTTCCTCATAAGTTGAATTGGCAAATGAGGAAAAGTTCATGATCGATCTATTTCAAGTATATTTAGTTCGTGATACCTTAAAGATGCTCGTATTTTAAGCGTTGAACATACATTTTTGAACTTTGCCAAAGCATAAACTCCTATACTCAAATCAGTATTGGAAGTGTAGATTAAGTAGAAATCTGTACTTGTAATCGTCACACGTCACGTCATGGGAAGTAATGTTGTCAACTTGAATACAACTTATGATCGAGATTAAAAAAACTATAAATTCTCCACTTGCAGAGCTGGCTTATTCTACAATTCCTACCGAAAAGTGTGATGTGTATAGCTTTGGAGTCGTCGCATTAGAGACAATCATGGGAAAGCATCCAGGACATCATGTCTCTCGGGAATGTTCATCGTCCGCCCAAACTGAGTCGATGATGTTGAAGGATGTGCTGGATCAACGTCTCTCGCCTTCTAGACTTGGCCTTCGAGATGCACAGGACGTGGTCTTGATCGCCAAGCTAGCGTTCGAGTGCTTGCAAGCCAATCCGAGGCTTCGACCAACCATGGGACAAGTCTCACGTGAGCTTTGCTTTCAAGTACCCCTGGATATGCCACTCTCTGCAGTGAGCTTAGAGCAACTTCGCAATCTTAATGTAAAAAAATTCTGAGCATTGTAGGAGATGGTAAGATTTGAAGTTTTCATGTGCTCTTGTGTTTGATTTTCAATTATGATGATGATCGCCTTTTGAATATCTTCTTAGTTCTCACCAATCCTAACCATGTGATTTTTTATTTTCACTGCAGAGCTAGCTTCTCTATGAACGTTACAGGAAGAGTGCAATGTTTATAGTTTGAAGTCATGGTACTAGAAATAATTATGGGAAGACTTCTGGGTAGATCCCATTTCACAATTATTTCCATCTTTTGCTGAGTGATCAGGAAGTGAATTTGCAAAATGCACTGGATCAACATCTTTTGCCTTCTTTGATATGAAATGTAAAGAACATGTAGTTTCTATCATTGTAATAGATAATAGTACTAGCAATATGTGAGCTTTTATCGATGTGCAATGTTATACTTGAACTTTCAATTGATTCAATTAAATCAATTTGGAGTAATGTGTGATATCGTCCCGAAACTTTCAGTTGGTCCAATTAGGTCCCTAATATATTTTAATATGTTTATGTCATCTCTTCATTAATTAATTCAAATGAAATACAGCATGTACACCAATTAAATAAAGTTGATGTTTAATGGAGAAAATTACGTGGATTGCCAGCGTGTCATGTTGAGTTGAAATTTCAAAACTATAATATTTAATTGTTTTCTTTTGAAGCATGGTGAAAATTCCTTCCTCATTCTCCATTAGACACAATTTCGATTAAAAACTTAAATAAGAATAAGACCACATTATTCATATTAAGTGAGTGGTTTCGTCCTGGCTTGGAAGCTTTTCTTCAACACTGCACGACACGGGTTCAAACTTTTTGTTTTAATGAAACTTTTCATTTTCGTTTTCTTTATTTTTGAATATATTTATCGTGTTTTAAATTTATTGGAAATTTTTTTAGACAAATTAAAAATTAAAAGCTATGTAGAATGACACGTCAGCAAATAACAACAAATTAACGATCACATCAGCATTTCCAATTATTTGTAAAACGGAATGATAATCCCAAAGAAGGAACAATTACATATACTAGAGGGACTACATTGGCCAAAGAAAAAGTATGGGAGCAGTAGTGAGCTAATTGAAAAGGTACAGAAACTACCGATGCCTTTATTTTTTTGCTATTCATTAATCAGAACATTTAGAATAAGATTTTGAAAAGGCTAACTACTCTTTAAAATCTTTGTTGAATATTGATAAGGAAGACAAATGCAGGTTTATCGAAATGGTTCATCCTAAAGGAAAACTCATATATGTTAAGTTAGAGGCTGACATAGTTGGATTAAAATATATATATGAACAAAAAAAATTTCAACCAGTTTGGCCAAAATGAAAAATAAGGATTAGTATGGATTACATTGATCAAGGTGAATTACCCGAACACCATACCAAAACGGAAAATATCGATCATATCCATAAACCAACTAGGCCTTGATCTGACCAAAAACATAAGAGTCAATATTAGCTAGCAAAATCTGTGCCCGAATGGCCGCCGGCAAAGCAGGCAATTCAACCAGTGGTCGAGCCATTTCTCGTAGTACGCCTGGTTGCAATTGTTGAGCAACTCACACTCGAATCCTTTCTCGAAACATTCGAAATAAATTGCGTACTCCTCACAATTGATGTCCCCAATTTTGTCGCAGCGATATACCATAGGCTCCACCATGGGCGGCACTTGCAAGAGCTATTTGACGCCATGAGAGTCCCTAGTTGTAGCTTGACGGAGCGAGCACTAGTCGCCGTCCGATGCTTCGTCCCAACGGCAATGTTTGGAGAAGATGAAACAGGTGAAGCATGGTCGCTCATTAGAAATTGTAAACAACCGATGGTAGGTTTTGATTCTCAACATAGTCTTCACTATCTGCCAAGTGAATGAATCATTCCCTAATTTCTTATTCAACAAATTAAATGACTGTATAGCAAAGAACGGAGCCAATCAAATGGATGCTCTCGTCATTTATGTCCTCTTATAGTCCGCTAATTTCTGATTTATTAGGCGTTAATTTTACAAATCTTTTTCGATCTTTTTTCCTCCATTTTTCTTTATGGTACTCTACGTAAAGATAAGGCCCTTTTTTTCATCCTTTTGCTTTTTTTTCCCCTCTTTCCTGTTTTTTTTTTTCCTTTCAATTTAGTCTAGGACAAATTTTTTTAGCTTAATTGTTTTTTCAACCTTTAATTGAAAATAATATTGTACTTTCGAATTTCATATTGCAGAAATAATTCATTCATGGGTATTTTATGATTCTGTGGTTTATATTTTTGTGCTTGTTGATAGTGTTCTAAAATATTTGCAATCAAATCCAGAAATAAGTAAAACATTTTTATTTTCTTCTTGAATCTACTTACTGAATGAAATAAAAAAAAAATAGGTTATAGTAGATGTGTTATATTGTATGGTCAAATGCTATAGTATCTATAGTTTTTCCATTTAACCGATCTCTACTTCTTTAATTTAATGTACCCAAAGATAAATGAGCCAAAAATATTTTCGAGAGAGGGCAAGTTCTAATATTCCATTTTAGGCACGCTTCTTCTTTTTTTCCCATTTTTTCCTAAGACAATTTATTTCGATCAGAAAATTGTGTTACATATATTATGTTTTGTTCAAATACAACATATAAATGTATATATGTATATATGAACCGGTTCAGTTCGGGCAATCCGGTCCGATCTCATCCTCCCTGAAATCGGGAATCGGACCCCCCGCCAATCGGTTCTATTTGTAGGAATCGAGGACCGAACCGGTACTCTCAAGGACCGTCCGGTCCGATTCCTAATTCAGGTGGTCCACGGTGCTCACCCCTAGATAAGAGCAAGTGACAATCCACTAATGAAGGGGCATTATGGGAACTTCACGTTCAGATTCTCCTCACCAGCCAATCAAAATGCTCGTTAACCTCCGTGCGAGCCTAGCTGGCCCAATCAAACCCGACCTTCACCAAGCCAATGTCCTCGATATGTGATCTAATGATCACTTTTAATTGTACTCAATCAAGCCGTGGGGATTATTGAATTAACTCTTTGGTCAAAAAGAAGAAAAAGGAAATGAAATTTTCTCGCTAAGCTCGTTTCACTTTCCCCGTCAGTTTCTTTCCTTCCGGGAAAGCTGCTGAATTTTCCATGGTCGCAAGTTTTCTCATCGAACTCTCTCTCTCTCGTCTGGTCTCGACAGACAGCGACAAAGGAAACGAGCAAAATCCAATTCTCAATCCCGTCGCTTTCGCTCGCTCCCGAAAGAGAAGATTCTAGAGCCAGGAACCCAGAACCAAGACGAGAGCGACAGAGGCATAGAATCGGATTCGACTTAGAGAGAGAGAAGAGAGCGAGAGAGGGAGATGGGGCCTGATGCGGCGGCGTTGGCGGCGGCGGCGAGGCAAGCGGAGAGGTTGAGGAAGGACGGGAACGAGTATTACCGGAGGAATCGTTTCGGAGCCGCCATTGATGCTTACACCGAGGTGCCCAATTCATCGCATTTTCGAAATGAGATCTCTTGTTCGGTTTCTTGCTTCCGTCAACATGGGTTCTAGGGTTCGCATGCGTTCGACCTTTGCACCTTTGCTTTCGGAGAGGAAAATGGCTTGCTTGTAACTTGGATTTTTGAATGCGTTTAATTGCTGCAGCATGAAGTTTTGAGACTCTTAGTTGATTGCTGAGTTCCTTTCTTTCTTTCTTTCTTTCCTTGCCTATTCTCTATTATCGGTGATTGGTTGCTGAATTTGAAGGCCATAACCCTTTGCCCGAATGTGCCCGTGTACTGGACGAACCGTGCGCTTTGCCATCGCAAGCGGAAGTATGTACGAGTCCTGACTCTCTTCCTCTTCCGGCTATCTCTGCGAAATTTCGCTGGCATTGATTTTCTTGCCTTTGGCCGAGATATAAGCTTTGACTTGCCGCGTTTTTTCTTGCAGTGATTGGCAGAAAGTCGAGGAGGATAGCAGAAAAGCGCTTCAACTCGATCGTGACTCTGTCAAGGTCCGCGAGTGGGAGTTACCCCTTTCCTCATTTTACTTTGTGGAAAGTGTTGTGCTGGTGTTATTTGCAAAATTGTCATGCTTTGTTTCTTGTTGTTTTGTTCATTAGTTTCGTTCTCATTTTGCAACAGCTTTATGTGGAATAGAAAGACCATGCGTGTGGTCAGCTTGACTATGGTTGAAGCCAGGATTGCTCTGATCCAGGCTATAGCGGAAAAGAAGCGTGATATTATGTTTCATACAAGATAATGCAAACTAGTTGGCAGCTTGCTTTGTGTTTAACATGGACTTGATGGCTTTTCTGCTGGAGGAATGGGAATTAGAATATAAAATCTCTGTATAGTAAGAATGAAAATTGGACCCCTTCCTCTGGTTCTGAAGAGTGACCATGAATCCTCTATTGAGGTTTCATCATCATCAACCACTTGGCCACATGCATTGTTGAGAGAAATGTGGGATTAGTTTGATGGGGTTTAGCCAGTCAAATTGGGGCATTTAGATTTTTCCGTTTTAGGTTGGGGTGGGGGGCCAGCTCTCATGGATTCGACATGGTTTTCTATAAAAGGCAACCATAATGAATGGGCATAGTCTGTGAAATCCAGCTTTTTTCTTTTTTTAGGTTGCATTTAGAAGTGCAGCTTTTTCTTTCTTAGGTTGGTGTGGGGGGCCAGCTCTAACGGGTTCAACATGTTTTGCTATAAAAAGCAACCGTTATGAATGGGCATAGTCTATGATATCCCCAGACATACCATTCATGGAACTTCCCACTAAGCCATGAACCATTTCTAGTGTTATAGAGTGGAGAAAAACATTTATAGCTTGTTGAATGAGCCCATTGATATAAGTAGAGAAGCCAACCAATCCGGCGTGGCTCGAACTTTTAACGCGTGGCTCTTGCACACCTTCTACTGTTAAGCCAAGCATTACCATCAATGTTACTGTTGAAAATGCATATATTTGAACAAATGTTGAACTAACAATGCAACGTGTCAAAGTGGTTCACACCGGTCTAACTTTGAATTATTTCTCTCATTTAGGGAGAACCATGCTTAAAAGGCTTAGCAGTTTTTGCCAGTCCTGCAATTAAAATGTCTTAGGCTGTAGTTTCCTCTCTCTCTCTCTCTCTCTCTCTCTTTACCGGATTTGTAATTTAATTTGAGAAAGGGTTTGGTTACCATAAAAGAGACGAATTCACCCGATATAAGATTAGCAGCAGCTGGGATCATAAAGCGGATTGGGATAACAGAAAGGGAGGAGTCAGTCGTTCTGCTATCGCTCGTTAAGATAGAACTCGGCAATAGGCTTTCCTATTCCTTTTGCGGATAGGATGGATAGAGTTGTTCTTTCACTTTTTATTTATTAGAAGATACTCTTTTCTTAGTGAAGGATACTACACTTGTTCAACTTAACTTCCTCTAGCTTTAGAACTAAAGTCTTGTCTCTCACTAAGTAACTATAACAAAACTTTCTATATTGGAGAAACATTTTTTAGGCTCTATTGTTGGGGTCAACCCTACCCCAAAAGTGGGAAGTTTGAACTCTTCCCGGGAATTCAAGTTTGTCACCACAATAGCTGTATATTAACAAAAAGACAGAGATCACCTGCCACTGATGTTGCAGCGTCATGCAATATCAGTGTTGGTGACATCACTGCCTCTATGTGCTATTTTGCTGTTATTACCAATGTGTGGATTTTGTTTCCACACTGAGTAGTTCTATTTGGCAGAGAAAATTGCTTCAGTTAGCTAAAGATACGCTATATCTGGGAATTGTTAGTCTATAGAGAGAGACGTGGTTTAAAGTGCTTTGGACCAGTAAATTGTGTATTCGCGCTGTTTGCTACAATCTCTTACACAGAATAAAGCGCACAGATTGGCCATAAGGTTTTTGCCTTAGTGCCATCTCCCTTCTTGGGAAGGAGAGAGATTAAGAATTCAAACCTTGCACCTCAGGGAGAGGTGAGGAAAAAGTAGTAAATACGAGAACCATTGAGCTCTTGTTTTATGTAGCAACAAAATAGTGCGTACAAATTGCTAAGGGATTTAATGGTTAGAAATTCAATTTCATTAACCTATCAAAAATGATATTGTTGCCTGGTCTTGATGCTTCTGGTTAGCAACTTGATGCTTTATTGTGTATGGGATATCATTATGTTTCATGTGGAAACAATTCAAAAGTCTTTGGCCTGGTATTTTTTACTGGAGTTTGAACTCTTTGGAGTGTGATTGTAGAATTGGATTGACTATGTAAGGTCATTGCCATTTGTGGCAACAAATATGAGTTGGATTGTTGTCTCTTCCGTTGTTTTAATTGATGGTGATCCTTTGAGGTTAGAATAGAAATAAATCATCAAATTACAATGATACAAAGTTATCAGGTTTCAATTGCAAATTAAGGGCTCCACTGTCCTCGTTTATATCTTATAGAGTTTGAGTTTCTCTAAAAGTAGGGCAAACTTCCCTGCTTATTTTGCATCAGTCAAATGTTGAGGATGATGGTGATAATGATGATAATAATAATAAAGAGAGAGAGAGAGAGAGAGACTGTTTGTGATGGCTTATCGTTGGATTCAAGAAATCATGCTTATACTTGCAATTGCTAATGCATGCGAAAAGACAGATAGTTGTTTGTTTGTGTAAACATACTTATGCAGAGTCATTTCGAGTGATCATACACTTGCATAAAAGAGAACGGAGGTTTTCTTTTCATTCCACTCTTATGTTTTCAACATTGTGGTGAAGCATTAGTAGTGTAGAGTTGGATTCCAAATGGTTGGATTGGGGAGATCTGCGGAAGGATGTGTTGGAAATAGGTTGAAGAACAATAGGTTTGTTTCTTGACACAAATGCACTCCAGGGCCATGTTTCACATGCTGTGTCTTGTCTCATTTTGAAATGGCATTGAATTGAGGCAAGGGTCATGTGCATTGGGCAGCCTGAGTTAGATCAGTATTCTAGTGTAGCCACAATCACTGTCTTTATTTTCTTGGAACATGTTTTACTGATGTCCTTAACCATTTGGAGTCAAATTGAGTTGTTTGGAGATGTGATATGCATGTACCATATTCAAGGAGTGTGACCCTGTAATTTAGGAACTTTTGCACTTAAGATCTTTTGGACATTGTGGAGCTAACTCAATCTGTCTGGCAGGCTCACTACATGCTGGGACTGGCTTTGCTGCAAAAACAAGAATACACTGAAGGGGTCAAGCAATTGGAAAGAGTGTGGTTTTTTAATTGCTCCTCTGTTGCCCTTGAATAATTAAGAAATGTTATTTGTTCGAGACATTTGAAATAAGCATCATGTGATTAGCTAAAAAATTTCAAATTGGCAATCTATTTAGTGAAGGAGAGGTAATTGTTATATATCCTAATTCACAAATTTTCATGGGATCTGTGAGTATTCCCTTGACTAACTTTTGGTATTGCTGTACAAGTTTTTGAGGAAGAAATGGTCACCATCGTTTGGGCTGGTGTTTATTGCAGTGTAATAATAATATCTCTTGTTGTTTGGTCTATTGCGGTAAAAAATACGACATTTGATATGCCGAATTATGTTGGCTAAGATTGGTTGGCTTTGATGAAATTTATGACCCTTTCTGAAGAAAGAGGGGGGTGGAAAGTTTGCCCATTTCTGATATCTGAGGAGAAAGTTGGTCTTTTAGCCCTGAGGCAAAAGTTTGTGCATCCTGGAGAGCCTTAAATCGCACTAGATTTTCAATGCTGTGATATAGCAAAACATAAATGTGGAGAGTACTTGTTAGCATTTTTCAACCAAATAGACCCTTGACAGCTATATCTCTTATTTATCTACTTGGTCTTTTTCTCATTTCTTTCGTTAGCTCTGACACCTTCGTTCTTTTCATGATGATCTTGATGCCGGTTTTGGCTAATTTGAGTAAATCTCGTCAGGCTTTGGATCTTGGAAGGGGTGCCCATCCTAGGAGTTATATGGTAGAAGAAATTTGGCAGGAACTATCCAAAGCAAAATATTTGCAGTGGGAGCAGAAATCTACTAAGCGATCTTGGGAACTGCAAAGCTTGAAGTATGTGGTATAGATTTCACTGGAAATATTACTGCTGTGAGTTCATGAAGAACTGCTGCTAAATATATTTGTTTCCATTATGCCAGGGAAGCTTGTGAGATGGCTCTTAAAGAGAAATATGCTCGCGATGCTTCCGAGACAGAAGGATTTTTGGATAAACTTGCCAAGTCTCATTTGGAACAGGTAAATGCCGTGGGAAAAGTCTTCCAGAAAGCTGCAGAAGCTGACATGCCTGCTGAAGTAAGTGCAAGCTGCCATGTAATTTCTTTTTGTTTGTCTTACTTTGTAATTTCATTTGTCATTCCATGGAGGTGTTGGATACCTATTTCAGGTGCCGGATTATCTGTGTTGTAAAATTACCCTCGATATATACCGTGATCCTGTCATCACACCCAGTGGGATAACATATGACAGAGCAGTACTTCTTGAACATCTCAACAAGGTAATATCTCATTTAATATGATAAAATCTTTTCTGTGTATGGCACTGTGGATTGCTTGATGCTCGTTGTGATGTTAGGTCGGGAAGTTTGATCCAATTACGCATGAGCGACTGGACCCTTCTCAGCTGGTACCAAACTTGGCCATTAAAGCAGCAGTTCAAGCCTATCTAGACAAACATGGTTGGGCATATAAAGGGGATTGATGACCAAAGTTTTGGACAGGATAAGAGGTAAGAGGCATTCGCAATGGAATAGAGCGCAGCCAATCAATTTTCTATCCCGGATGTGTCTCATTCTGTTGGTGCTGTTACTGCATACAAATCTGTTGTAGTGTTAATGGCGGGCCTGAAAATAGGAGTCTTCTTTGTACAGATAGGTATCTCAATGCACATTGCATCACATAGTTGCATGTACAGCTGCTTGTCTTGGACCTTTTTCATAAGCGATGGTGTCTTCTGAATCATTCAGCTTGTGAAGCATTCAGACTCAAGTTTCATCCTCTCTTGTCAAACCTCTCAACTCAATTGATAGAGAAACATAATTTATAGATCATGATCAAAGTGCATGCATACTGCTTACACTTGAACTTATTATGTGATCATTTAAATTTTTAAGCATCTGATAGAGATGCGAATCGGTTGGGCCATTGCGTCCCTCATGCGTTAGTAGTTTTGTGGCTTTCTTATGTATTAGTTAAGAGTGGTGTCCAAGTCAGAGAGGGAGAAGATAGGAAAAGTAACTAAATGAGTGCTTGTTTTCTTCAGTCATGAACAGTACTTTGATAAATAATCATGACCGTCCTAGTCCTCACCCATTATGTTCCTTTTTCTACATGATGGGTCAAGATCATTTCCAACAGATCATGTTCTAGTTGGCGCAGACTGCATGGCTTGCTCCTTCCATGGAAGCATTGACACATAATTGAGTCGAACACTTTCCAAAAAGCCAGCACATTATCAACCATGCACTCAATTATAACAGTACTATAACATGAGCTATCTTCATATTTTCTAATTGTCACATTACCAATTTCTAACTTCTTCCGCCTCCGCGGGTCTGATCTTTATCCTGAAAAATCAATCATTAATATTCGGGAAGAAGCAATAGAATCAGTGCAGACACTGGTTGCTTTTCCTGTCCTAGGCAGTCCCTTTATTATTGGAGGATTGTCATGTTGAACACATGGTGGGCTCGCAGTGCTTGAATCTGATTATTATTTCACAAGAAAAGTTCATGATTGGTAGGAATTGATAAGTTTTTTTTTTTTGGTCAGAAAGAATTGATGAGTTCATAATGACAAGAAACTGTGACAGGAACATGGCATTGTTTTGGTTTCAAATCTATCTTCTCCTCTTCGGTTTATTGCCATATAATAAGGCAAGCCAACTACCTTTTCCTTTCCCTTTCCCCGCAGGTTGGCTTGATTTTGAGAATACTAAAAGATTAATACATGTCAAACTCGTGTCATCGTCTTTTGGTCAATCTCAAGATTCAAGCATGACAAACTATCGTCTGTCTTTGTCAGGATCAAGATCAAATGAATTTTCTCTCTTTTTTGTCGAAGACGTCTTCTTCGAACGAAAGCAGTAGGTAATAAGTAACGGCCGGGTTAGGTGATCTATTAATTTGGTATTTGCTGATCGATAAGATAAATTGCGCCGATGTGAAGCCGACATTGCCTCCTTCACAAAGATTGGTATACCCTCGTACCCGAATTTCTTTTTCTGTGATATAATAGGGGCGAATCATTTAATCGATTCTCGACTCGAGCAATTAGTTTAATGATGTTTGGGTCATATTTGGGCGGGCCCATCGACTGACCTTTAAATAAAGAAGAAGTAGTTGGGCTTTATTCAAATGCATGCGCCGTCATATACAGTTGAGTACCGACAGTGTGTCGCCGTGGTTGGGATCGCACCAATTTTAAGGAGCAAGAAGGAAAAGTCAATGGTGTTACATCCATCAGTGGTCACTGTGCATCGAGACTGATAAATCACCAGAAATCTTTGAACCAATGAAAATAGAAATGTATCATCATCTTTCTTCTCAAATTGTTCGGGCTTTCGACAGGAATTTTTCTTTCTTCGGGTATGCACCTCCATCAGGAGAGAATTCTTTTTGAGATTCCCAATCTCACATGCAATTATCATAAGTATTTGACTGTCTAAGCTATCTATGGGTTCCGGAATCGTCGAAATAGAGGTCCGGAAATGAGGTTATATTCGAACAACCCGCATGTTGTTTAGGCGCATCTTCACATATCACGACACGAGATTCATTCCGTGTATTAGCTCACGGCAGTTGTCAGCTCGCGTCTTGCATAATCTGAATTTAGTGGAGTTGTCACTGAAAGAAAATTAGAGTTCGAGATACCGAAACATCAATCATGGTTTCTCCATCAAAAGCTACGGTTCAATTTCCAATTAAGCCAAAATCTCAATCTAGGAGGTCCAATAATGCGAAAACACTACGTAACAGAGGACAAAACAGAACTACAAAGTGGCCCTGAATATCAGATCTTCCCTGAGAAGCCGGACTCTCTCGTCTCGTCGATAGAGAATTTCCTCGCGCAATATGGGGCTGACAACTAGCAAAGATGCTTTCCCTGATGTGTTGTCACTCTGACCCCTTGACATTTGGTGGACGTCCTTGTCAATCGTATTATATCATAATTGAGCCAGACCACGAAGTCCGTGATCGAATTGAACCATTCCTTTGTTTAATCAACCAAAGTGATCCATCATTTTCGATGTTTTTGACCACACACTACACAGTTGTTATCAATGGAGTCTTCAACACTACCTTGGGAAGAAAACCCCAAAGCTTTCTCACCCCTACATTCCTCCCGCGACGACATTCATGCAGAGCATAAAAACAACCATGGACATGCCACATGCCCGTGAAAGAGAACGAGAGAAGAACATTTATATTCTTGGGCTAAAAGAAAAGGCAAAGGGATAAAGGAATAAAAATGTCAAAGATCCCACCCCACCCAATCCCCCCCCATCATCTACCTCTTCAAGGCAATCTCTAGGAGGGCTTTGTCCATCGTTTTGCTCCATGAAAAGGCTAAGAATTTTAACCGAGCATAAAGTGATGCAATCGAAGACAAAGCCTTTAACAGTGCAAAGGTCGTTGGAATCAATGATGTGCCCGTTGTTGTCGCCGAAAGAACAAGGACGGATTGGTCAGTCCCGCTGTAGCATTTGAAGACTTTCACGAAAAGGGGGCACAAATGGGCATCTTGAATTCGGACCACCACCAATCACATTCTTCTAGCTTCCCATCTCCCACCACCATTCATTCATTCATCCCCTCCCTCTCCTCTTGGGACCGACCGACCGATCCATCAATCTTCCCGGGATCGATGATAAACTTTTGGCTCCATTCCCAGATGAAAAACAATCTAAGAATTCACACCCTCCTCCTCAAAATGTAACCTGCAGTCACACTCCATCAACAGTTTGACATCTTCAATAGAGAAAATGCCATGGGCAAGAATACGGTTGCGCACAATATGTCATTGAAGAAGGAGGAGAGCCCTCGATAACAGCAGCCAAATACGTCGTTCTTATTAACACAGACAAGCATGAGACCATATCCCGAAAGAACATTATTCACGCACTACTGAAGACAACCTGGAAGAAGATGAAAGGCTATATAGGGAATGACTCTCCTGACTGCAGGCATAAGCATCCAAAACTTACCCACACTGAAGCGCTTGTACGGTGAAAAGGGGGGGAAAACTCGTAAGAATTATAAGCTCTCGTTATATGCACAGTAACTAACTCAACACAAGAGTGAGACTCTAGAGAAAGGAGAATTTACAATGTAGACACAGGACCAGAAGGATTTACTGGTGGCATAAGCAGCCGATGTACCGCAAATAGGATGAGAATATACAAGCACTGCATAGTAACTCAATTAAGCAGTGTGCGTGAGGTTGATGGGCCGGTTCAATCTCTCGAGGATCCCCTTGGCTTTCCTCTGAGCTCGGGAGGTTCCATTCTTCGCAAGCTCAGATATCGTTCTATGTGAGTTCTCCTCTTCCCTCAATTCCTTCAACTTGGTTCGATCACTGAAACATATAGTGTGGAGTATCGCGATGCAGTTCTCCTTGTTACGAGCACATGACGTCTCCCTCATAACCCCGAGCAAGCAAGGAACTGCTTCAAGCTCACACATTTCCTCAATGGCCCTCTGGTGGCTCGAGAGCATCGCAAGTATAGCCAACAACTCATCTACATGAATACGGTTCGCAATCTTATCTAGGATCACGCCAACCGCCCCATCCCGCACAGCTCTACCCCTATTCTCATGGATAATGCACAAGTTGAATATAGCCGAAGCGACATCCGTCATGGCCAATGGGTGCCCCTCATCTAATAGATCGATGAGGAGCTTTAGGGCTCCTGATTTCCCAATAAGTGTCTTATTGGAATCAAGAGCAGAGAGAGTAAAGAGGGCTGCGGCAGCGTTGCTCCTTGTCTCAATTGTCCCTGATCTCAAAGCATCCATCAGAAGAGGGATAACCGATGGAATTTCAGCCACGAGCTTCTTGTTATTGTCGTGGATGGAGAGATTCAAGAGTGTCGTTATGACATCTTCTTGGAGATCAAGGTGCGTCCCACTTTGGGACGGCCTTTCGGAGAGTGGACCGAGTAACTGAGTGATGGCATCAGGTGACTCCCCAAAAAGTGCACGGAAGGAGGGCATCCTCTTGGTCAGTGATCTAAGCTCTTTTGCAGCTTCTTTTTGCTCAGATATATCTGACGACATCTTCTCCAGCAAATAAAGAAAACGATCTCGCTCAGATTCTGTAACACTATCCTCGTCAATGCAGTGAACTGGCTCGGACAATTCAACCCCTCGACTCTTGCACCATCTCAGAATCAATTCTCTAACCAGATGATTTGGAGTAAGGATTGTGTGCGAAAGAACCTGTTGGGTTTGTGGACACGCTCTGTTGCCCGCTTTTAGCCATTTCTGGATTGAAAGCCGATCATAAGTCTGCACAAGCAGAAGCAATCGCACAAATCAAGAACCAAAAGAGTAAGTGTTTTAAAGGTCAAGAGGGGGCCAGAATGGCAGGATTAGATAAATCAATTCACTAGCGTATAAGCAACGATATTAAACGGAAAATGCAAGAGCCAAGAACAAACAGTTCAGAATAAGTCATCCGACCAACACAAGGGAATCAACTTAATTTTTTTTGAGCCGGCCAAGTGGCCTGCCCATTGTCAAACATATTTCATACACCAACAATCGATACTATTGGTTTCCCAGAATAGTAATCTCACGAGTCGGGCATTGTAGCACGTTGTCCATCTTTCTTTGTTTTCTTTTCCCCATTACATATATTATCACATCCTATAAGATTAATCCAAAGTTAAAAGTACCAAAGAACAAAACCAAGAAAAGATGGGAAGACAACAAAGAAACACATGAAATTTCTTGCTGTTTCCAAACCGACTGGCGGCTGCGTAACGTCCATAACTCATCAATTTCACCGACCAGAGTGAGAACAAATTCTGCAACCGCTGAGAGAAAAAGCCACCGACAAAAACAAAAGGTGGTGGAATCTACATTTGGTTCGGAGAACCTAACACGAGACAGCAAGAAGATGATATTATCCGCCCCGTCGCATTAAGAAACCATAGTTCAAGATTGTTAACCTGAACCGAGCAAAAGCTAAGATACGAACACGGTGATTCGATTGACAGGGCGAAGTACAGAAGACATGGCCATCAGAAAGGGAAAGGGATGATGAAGTTCCACTTAATTCGCAGGACTTGATGAAGAATCGCCAATTTCCAGTCCTCCTCCTAATCGAAACCTCCATACGGTCTTCTCATCTTTAATTCACCATGCATAACAAGATTCAAGAAATGAAGGTACTACTCAACAGACTCGCCGCACGAAATCAAGAAACCCAAATCGCCAATAACTCAAAACGATCCGCCACTCGAAACCACCATTAACAACTTCTAGCGGCGCTAAGAAGAAGGGAAAAAGAGGAAAATGGAAACTCCATACTCAAAGAACCATCGTAATTGAAGCAATTCAGTCTTCAGGCGACTCCAAAATCGACACCCAACAGGCAAACTTCGAAACCGGACACAACATTCCCTTCGCTTCATTCTCTGGACGGAAAAATCTCAAAGAACAGAGGGTATAATAAAGAACCCAATCGCCAGAAATCGGACTGTCAAGGCGAAAAAAGGCAAAACTCCCTCACCTGTCCCGTGGCGACAATCACGGGGTCCCTCATCAACTCCTTGGAGATCGGACACCGGTACTCCTCGGGGCACGCCAGCGTCCTCAGGGAGAAGGACGACCTCCTCCTCGCCCTCAGCTCCCGCAGCGCAAGCAGGGCCTCCCTCGCGTGGTCGATGGCCTCGACGCTGCACTCCTCGTCGTCGGCGATGATCCTGACCAGCCTCTGCAGCTCCTTCTTCAACTCGGTGGCCCTCGCGGCCCTCGCCGCCGGATCGGCATCGAACACCCCGGTCTTCGCCATCGACGGCAGGGCAGCGCTGATCAGACGACGAAACGGCGCCTAGAGAGCGGGGACGCGAGCGGGAACGAGAGCGAAGGGCGTCATTCTCGGGGTGGTTCTCGGCGTCGCTGTTTGGGCTCTTCTTGCTCCTCCTCCTCCTTCTTCAAGACGGAGAGAAGAGAGAAGGAGAACGACCACGTATAACACACTCTCTCTCTCTCTCTCTCACGCACAGTCGCAGAGAGCTCTCTCTCTCTCTCTCTCTCTCTCTCTCTCTAGAATTGAAAATGAGGAAGGTTCTCTCGCTCTAGAATTTAACAGGGGCGCCGGGTTTTGTCACACGCGGGGGGCCCGCGGGGTGGGGCTTGGACTTTTTAGATCGGGTGAGTTCACTCGTGCCACGTCGTCGCCGGTGGTCGACAATTTGCCATTTCCGTCGCACCGATTTCCCTCCTCTCCTTTTTTTTTTTTTTTCACTTTATCGATCAATCAGATGGCCCGAAAATTAAATACCCAATTCCCCTAAAGTTAAAGACATAATCCACACGTCGAATTTTTTGCGCGACATCTCAAGTCCCGCGTCAAACGGAAAAGTCGTCGTGTCCAATCCAATGGATCTACTGGCGTTTTCTGTGTCCAATTAAGATCGCATTTGTTAAAATCCGTAAGTAATTAAGGAGAGGATTAGTGATTTGTAGCTGTCGTTGTTGTTATGGAAGAAAGCTAGGCGCGGGGGATGAGTGGATGGTGGTGCTAAGGCCAAAAGCCTCTTAAGGAAGAAACGCGTTTTCCATGTTGGGATTTTAGTGCCTTGTCTTACGTGTGAAGATTTCGACTTTTGGCAACTCAAATCAAAGAAAAGGGGGAAGTCACTCTCTATTACTAATTCCCTTCGTCTTGGGATTAGGGGGTGAGGTGAAATTATCGCATCAATTTGATTACTAAACCCCAATGGAGAGTAGTACTCTAGTTTCTCCAAGTAAAGAAAGAGTGCATCTTGACGTCCACGACGTGTTGGATATTGTCGTTTGAGTCGCTTACATGATTTTGCAAGTTAGTCTTCCCTCTTTCTACTATTGAAATGCAAGAAAAACGTAAATGAATTAAAGTCGGGAGTGACTAGTCTTGGGATCGGTAGGTTCCAGATTAAGAATTTGAAACTTTTTGTTTAGTCAAAGCTGGCTCCCGTTTTTTTTTTTTTTTCAAGTTGGAAACCGGACTGATCGTCCCTAGAAATCAACTGAAACCAAATCGACTGCTTTCAGGGTCGACTCGAGAATCAGGTAGCAAAACTGGAAAAGATCAGTTTTCCAATTTTTCGCTATGAGCGATGGGGATTTTATTTTTTTTCCCCTTTCAAACTACCCGTGTGGTGAAATAGTTGGGAATCCGCCGGTTGCTTCAAAAGAAAGTGAACCGCTACAACATTGACTTTGTCAATGGTGGGGAAAGAGAATTTAATTCGAGTAAATCAATCACGTAATCGCAAAAAAGAAAAAGGAAAAATAGATACTCCGATGAATTACGAATCTAGTGAAGGGTTCGAGTTGCGCACACCTCATCATAACATAATTAAATAAATAATATAGAAAACTTTTTTTTTTAACTTATGTAATTTTATAAGATGTCGAAGGGAATTTAAAACGGAGGGGGACCCACATGGATCGCGTCACGTCCGCGATCGCAGAATCCACGACCACACAGCTGGCACGCCGCGTGGGCGCGAAGCTTTGTGTGCTGCTCCTCGCCTTCTCTCCCCTCCCCTGCATTTTTCCCCCACCTTAACAAATGCAAATTGACAAGTCTCAACAGAAATCATTTAATTTCAACGCACCGTATTTAATTAAATCGCACTAAATGCATTTAATGCGATCGCTTCCATAAAAAAAAAATTAATTTTAAATATTTTGAAAAATAACCCGAGCACCCTTCAAAAAAAAGAAACCTAAAACGCCTTTTTTTTCTCGACGTGCCGGGCTTCATGTTCCGATTTATTTTTAATTCCCATTTTATGGATTTCGGATTCGATTTATTTATGAAAATTGAAAGAATAAGATCTTTTAGAAAATGGTTGCGAGAGATCCATCGACTCGGGAGGACCTGTGAGACGGCACCTTTCTTTTTTCTTCTCTTTTTTTTCTTCTGCATGCATCGTGGTTTTAGGATTAAGTTTTAATTAATTGGTGGGATTTTGATTGGGCTTAGAGGTGGGAATTGACAACAATGCAAGTGGGGAGTTGAGTAGGACGTGAGGTGGAGAGCGACGTGTGGCAAAACCTTGGAGGAGATGGGGGGAGTGAGCTGTACTTCAATTGAAACTAAATAGACCCGATTTCGGACGAGATTGGTCAACCCGATCACGATGGAACGCTAGAAAAATATGCAAGAAACATGTTCCCATTGAGCAGATCATCCCACTTTGATTTAGCATCATAAGCATGCAAATGATTACGATTTGAGATATGTTTAGGGATGAATCAACAACGAATCTTTATCGATTTATGCGTCGCGATCATAAGACAGCAATCTATCTCATTTTGATTTAGCATCAGAAAGCATGTAAATGATTACGATTTGAGATATGTCTAGGGATGAATCGACGGCAAATCTTTATCGATTTATGCGTCGCGATCATAAGCGACATATAAATTTGTAGACTTTAATGTCTTGCTTGCTAAATCACATTTGCACTCTCTTTATCTACCTTCAAATCAATCATCACCCAAATTTACTTGGGTAACAAAGAGAAATTTTATTTTTTTTACTACATTTTTTTTCGCTGTTGATTATTATAGTATTCAGAAGAAGAAAAGGAAGAAGAATAAAAAAGCATGTGATGCAAAAAAATAACCGGCCCACACCTAACATTACTTATTATACTTGAATTCTTAACAGCTGTAATTACGCGCTCACTCCCACGATTTTCATCGGATTATTCGGTAATGACATTGACATGGTCCTCTGACCAGTAAAACATGAACTGTCTGAAAGCAAAAATTTAAATTAATCAATTGGATTGAAAGAGAAAGGAAAGAAAGAGATTGTAGCTATAGTGAACCTTCCTCCGGTGGGCTAAATGGCTAATCAAGTGAGATTAAGGACCACAACCCCACCAAAGTGGCCTAAGAAAAGCTGAGATCATCGAGCACCTTTCAAGAAATGAGCAGGGATTGGAGGAGCAATCGCCCTATTAACTTAGGTTTTGGCGACTTAAGACAAAGGCTAATTGGTCAATAATCAAGATCCCCCACCAAATGGAGGCAAAGGATTACTGGAGGAGGCTCTTGTTGACAAAGTCAAACCCACCACTAATGATGTGGCCAATTCTCTCTTTTGGACTTCCTGTGGGTTTTTTTCGTTCTCGTTCGTCCCCCCCTCCTTTTAGGGTTTTGCTGCAAAAGCAAAGTTGGGTGTCGTGACCATTCGGCATCTTCCGGTGACCTAACTTTGATTATCTTGGGCACTGATCTTTTGGGTCGCACGTAGCTTATCCCTCACAAAAGTTCGAGCTGGAGAGAAGCGGACAAGATTGCTAGTTGCTATTCACAAGTTTGATTTCTCAATTAACGTGGCGAGAGTGTAACTTTTCGCAGCCTCATTAGGTTCCGAAATTCGGCATTAGCGAAGATCTAGGGCACCAAATGTTTCCGATTTTGCTTGGTGGGTATTGAATTAGCTTAAAGGCCTAATGTCCCCTTTCATCAGATAGCCTTAACATCCATTGAATCTATAGCATTAGCTAAAAAGCTAGAGAGGGAGTGCTCAAGTGGGGTTCGGAACTGTGTGTGTTCAAGTTGAATTCGGCATTGAGGAGAACAGTTCCGGATTGAAGTCGTGACAACGAGTTGAAAGCAACCCTAAACCTACTTAATTAGCTTTATAATCAGCAGCCCCATTACAAATTCGGGCTGACCACCGACAGAACAGTTTTTATCCATGTTTAAGAGAGGGGATATGGTTAAGATAATTGACAATGATGATGTCTCGTCTTTTGCGTGGGATCGATGGTGAGAGGCTCTTGTTCTTAATTTGTCAATTCTCAATCCATTAAGCAAAACCAGTTATGGGGGATGGATGGATCGGTCGGTCGGTCAACCGTTTAGTGGTGTTCGTGGATGGCATGATGATCTTGAAAATGTGTCGTGAAGGATACGTGGGATTTTAGTGGGCGTTGAAGTTTCATTGGATCGGGGGGGTGCTTCTTTGAGAATAATTTGAGCTTTATCCTTTCCTTCACCGATCTCACTTCCATAGTACGTTCCCATAGCAAGTAACCGCAGTGTTTGGCCGACCTCACCGGCCGATGGGGACCTTGACGTTTCCATTGAGTTTAGTAGAGAGAGAGAGAGAAAGAGAGAGCGGGGACTTGCCGATGGGGCCGATTTGCGGCGTCGGTTTCATCAACCGAGGTGGAGCTCAATGCCAAGTCGGGCGACGGCATTAGTAACGCTCTCCGTATAAGTATCGACCTTCGAAGACAACAAGAGAGGGGTTGTTGGGGACGATATAGATGCAAGGGGGGGACTCAGATGTCGGGGGCAATGACAAAAGCGGAGGCTACGAGGACGGCAACGGGTCAAAGCAGAAGCAAATTCTTGGGAAAATTTATTTTAAAAGTCCTAAATCTATTTCATTTTTGCCAGTTCAATCCTAAATCTTTTAAATTTACTAATTGAGTTCTAAACCCTTTGCGTTAATGCCAATTCAATCATAAACTTTTTAAATTTTCCAATTGAGTCCTAAACCCTTTGCGTTTGTGCCAATTTATTCATTTTGACCGGCCAATACTGACGTGGACAATTTTTAATTATAATTTAATATTTTTCGAATTTTTAATAATTTTGATAATTTTTTTCTTCTTTCTCCTTCTTTTCCTATTCTAGGCTAGCAAAAGGCCAGCCGCCGGCCACCACCTGTGGTCGGCCTGGCCGACCCTTGCCGAGCGAGGGTCGCCCTAGCCAAATTTGGCGAGGCCCTTGCCCAAGCCATGGCGGCCTCAACCGACATTAGGTGAGGCTACCATGGCCTAAGCGAGGGCCTCGCCAGATCTGGCGAGGGCAACCCTCGCCCGTCTCGCCCGGCATTGCCTTCAGGTGACGACCGGCGAGATCGACTTGGTGAGAGTTGACCTGCGAATGGTTGGCCAGGTTGGCCACAAGTGGTGGCCGGCGGCTAGCCATTTGTGGGCCAAGAATAGGAAAAAAAAAAAGGGAAAAAAAGGGAAAAGAAGAAAAAATATTTAAAATTTTAAAAATATTATTAAAAATTGTCAATGTCAGTGCCGGTGATACCACGTCAACAGCTGCAATGCTAAAAGGACTGAATTGACACAAACGCAAAAGATTTAGGACTCAATCGGTAAACTTAAAAGGTTTAGGGTTAAATTGACAAAAGTGTCATAGATTTAGGACTTTTTTTACAATTCTTCCCAAATTCTTGTCTCAACCCGGATCCACCATAAATTTGTATAAGCACCGTGCGGTGCAAAGAATTCATCTACGGGTAAATGAAATATGAATCAACAATTGAGATTGACCAAGATATCCATGAGAATACCATACGGAATAAAGAATCCATTACCTGATTTTGCGAGTCCATGGGGAAATCGGTTCACCGACGCACCCACAAGAAAGAGTATTATGTTTCTTCTATTTGTAATCCGCCCAGCTCTGGTAAAAAAAAAAAAAAATCCAATTTCTGCTGAACTGTTCAGAAATCAATCGTGCATCTGTAGTTATAGACGAGACCATTACTATTATAACCTAAGATCGGATATATGTAACCATTTCATTCTATGTTTCTTATTGTGCCACTCACCAATTGTGTCTCTACAACACTAATATACATACATACATACATACATACATACATACATACATACATACATACATACATACATACATACTTTAGCATTGCTTAAGGATTTAACAAATTACAAGTGTTTGCAGAGACGTCTCAAGGAGTGAAGCGCATCTCCATACTTATTGTATGATGTTAAGTTTCGATGGCGTGAATCTCTCCATTTCCCGTGTTAAATCACACCATGAGGAAAGCATTGCCCGGGTTATGTAGCAAGAGTCCTAAGATTTCATGCTTACCCCCACATTAAGAAAGCCGAACCCTCTTGTAAGCCTACACCTTCTATAAAGAAGTGCCAATCGTCCAAAACACGCAATAAAAAGCGACCGAATGAGGTTGGCACCTTTAAACAATCAACGGTGAAAAACTCGCGCTTCACAACAGAAACAATTCTTTCGTACACCCTTTAACGGATCTTTGCTATAATGTCGATGTGGTGATCCCCTCATCATGTTCTTTTGCCATGATTTTTCACTGATACACCGACGTCATATTGCAAGAATCATAACCAAACATCCGACAATCAATCAAACGAAAATCGACGAGCCTTTTATCTCGCTCTCGATGCCCAAATTTTTGGCTTTATCAAATTACAAAAATCTCGAAAGACAATGATGAACCGCCTTTGATTGTCTCGATGCTGAAGGTTTTTTGATTTCTTTCTTCTTTTTTATTTCCCCCTTCATTCGGGGCTTCATAATGAGTCAACAAAGGCAAGAATGGCTCGGAAAGCGAAACCCTAATTCCGCCAGCAAGAAGACAAAGGAATCATCCCCTATTATTGCAATCTCGTGCCTTTTTGGGCGGGAGACAAGGAAAGCCCAGATGAGCGATTGTCGCCATTGGCCTGCTCTTTTCAGTCCCAAAAAATTTATTTTTTTAAAAAAATTAATTGCAAAAATTATAAAAATATCGTCCCTCCTTTTTCTATATCTCTTCAATTTTTATTTTTATTTTTTTATCACTTGTTAATCTTTTTTCCAGATTCCGCCATTCAAAAATGGGGGATCCACGTCCTCCCCCATCGCACATCGCTCTGCAGAATTATTAGGACATGAGATGGACGTGGGCCCGGGATGCACCAGTAAGCGACAGCTCGGCATCGCTGTCCGTACGTGGGAGGAGTGGGCCCCGTTTGGACCGACGTGTCATCATCGTGGTGTGGGTACGTCCAACCTGGCAAGCAGGGCTCGAATCAGGTCCGGTCCAGTCCAGTCCGAATCCAGCTTCTCTTTTGTCCTCTTTTGGGAAGAGGCCCAGAAATTTAATGACCACCCCCAAAGAAATGGAACTTTTCCATCTCCATGTGGGGAAATTGCATTGTGATGAAATGATGATGACAAAATTATGGAAAAACGTGCATTCCATTTTTGTAATTTAAATAATTTTTTTTTTTTATTTTCAGATAAAAACGACCAAGAATCCTAAATTATGCCAATTATAACTTATGTGTGACAATTTTTTGTGATACAAAAAATCTCAAACTTGTACATGTGCGACACATTTACCTTCTATTAAAATTCTGTCAATAAAAATCGTGCCGAAAAGAAAACAATATTGACATAGCACCCACGTGGCTTAAGTGAAATAAAAACGACGTTATTTTGATTGAAAAATCATCTAACAAAGCCTTAATAAAGGGCAAATGTGTCACACATATACAAATCCAAGAAAAATTTTAAAATAAATGTTTCTCGGTATGCATAATTTGAGACTTTTTATATCACAAAAAAAAAAGTTTAAGGTAAATATGTCATAGTAACTATAGTTTGGGATTTTTTTTTTATAGCTTTTGTTTCCTTTATTTTTCTGAGAGTAAGTCTGTGAGATGTGTTTATGGAATTTCTTTTGTTTTGTGGCCTAATGACATGATTAGAGGATTTTCTAAGTGATGGGTTGGAAAGTACAAGTGCAAAAAGAAGGTGGGCTTGAAGAGTTTTCAAGTGTCGTGTAGCTTCAGATTTATGAAAGCGTCGGATGAGTACCTACATTAGCCAGTGTGAAAGGGGAGGGTTGCATAAGGGGAGAGGAGTAGCCATTTTTGCTGCCGCTCTCCAAAGTTTGACATCGACTCAAAAGGCATTTCTAGGTTTCCGTGGGTGCTTAAGGTATGGAAATTGTTTGCATTTTGTGCGACTGAATCGAAACTTTGTCACTGTCTAATCCGTGCACATGGATCTGCTAGTTCCACAAGACCAACTCGTACTATCTGTTTTCGTTCCCAAAGTAAAGCCAACTTGTACTATTCAGCTTTCCTTCCCTAGCCGTTTTATTAACCAGGCCTTAGAAAGCTAGCCAAGCCTGTTCATGCGAGCCTATTCTTTTGTTCGAGTCCGTCCGTTCAATGAGCGGGATGGCCAAACTATCAAAACCCGTGATCAGATCTGCCAACGGAACGAAACTTGTGAATATTGTTAGACAATCTCCATGGTAACAGGGAAAGAATTGCGCATTTTCATGCCATTATTGAATAGGAAAAAAGACACTAAAAATCCCAAACTTTACCTTCTGTGAGACATTTATCCTAAATTTTTTTTGTGACATAAAAAATCCCAAACTTTGTCTCTATGATATCAAAAACCTCAAATTTTTATTTGTGTGACACATTTACCCCACTTGAAATAAAAAGACACATTTACCCTCAAACTTTTTTA
>BCNH02000011.1:25538597-25590911 GCA_001662345.2 Metrosideros polymorpha var. glaberrima | reverse complement strand
GGGGTAAATGTGTTATACAAATAAAAATTTAGAGTTTTTGATGTCACAAAAAGAAGTATGAGGTAAATTTATCACACCGTATAAGTTTGGAGTAAATGTGTCACATAATGTAAAGTTTAGGATTTTTGGTGTTACAAAAAAAAATTGAGGTAAATATGTTATAAAGGGTAAATATGTTATGACGGGTAAAGTTTGGGATTTTTTGTGTGTGGCTTTTTCACTATTGAATAAGTTCTTGGGGGATATCTGATGACATTGGCGCCGCCTGCACGAAGCATTGACTGAAATCAGGAGCTGGTCGGACTTTGCAGTTCTGCATGAGGCATTGATGGATGAACATGGTTTGGTTGGTGAGTAGCAAGCATCCAAAGCCCCCTCCAAGTTTCGATACAGAAACTTTTGACTTTCGAGCAAGCTCTGGTCCAACTTTGTACTCTGCGATCTCCGTGAGCCATGTCAGGTCGGATGCCAAGTTCATCCTGCAGTCAATGCACTGAATTAGAAAGGGGAAAGTAAAAAAAATATCTTAAACTTATTGCATTAATATCAACTTAATTCTAAACCTTTTAATTAGATCAATTTAGTTCTAAATATTTTTACATTGGTACCAATTCAGTCCATCTAGCTAAATTAGGTCAGAAATTACCGATGTGGATGCCGGATGTCCAACGTGACACAATTAGCGCTAATATTGACAAAATTTTATAATTTTATAAATTTTTCCTGAATGTTTTTAATTATTTTTTCTTTTTATTATTTATTTTTCATTGTGGCCGGCGAGGGTCGTGGACCTCGCCCAGGCCATCGCTGTCCGCAGGCAAGGGCCGCCAAGCCCTTACTAGATTCAACGAGAGCATGGAAAATAAAATCAAAATAAAAAAAGAAGCGCGCCACATAGGACTGTCGACATCCACATCAAACCTAAATTAACCGGATGGATTGAATCGGTACTAGTGTAAAAATGTTTAGGATTAAATTGATTCAATCGAAAGGTTTATGACTCAATTGATAACAATGCAATAGGTTTAAGACTTTTTTGGTGCTTTGTTCCCATGTTTCTTTCTTTCTCCCCAACAAGAGAAAGAATCAATTTTTCATATTTTGCCATCCCTTTGAGAAACGCATGGGGACTGTAGGAGACTCCATCTTGTTCGTGTGGACTGACTGGCCCTTTGTTTCTTGATTTTATTTTTGCCTCTGTTGAGCATTTGATGCAGAAGGAATCAGGCCCAGACCCTATGCCTGGGCTTTTATAAATGAAAAGCGAATTTGGGTTTCATGCAAAAAGATCAGTTTGGACTCCAAAGCCTGCACATGCCGCTCCGTCGCACACATCGTACCTTAGAATTTTTGGAAAATATAACATATCTTGATACGTTTCTAGAAAAGCTCTACTTTTCGATCGATGTACTTTCGTGTTTAATCTGATCAAGTCCTCCTACTTTCACAAATTTTATAAAAGTGCCTCCGACATGAAATCCGACTAAATTCAGCTCGTGTGACTGTCAAACAACACCACAACATGATGCGAATAAAACATGCGGGTGCCCAAGAGGACACATGCGAAAAAAATTTGGACATCATAAACAACATCAGAATGTGATGTGGGTGTCTGCTACGTTGGAAGATGTTTATCTTTATCACACCACGACATTGTTCAACAGCCGCATCATTCGGACATAACCGGGCATGGTATTGGAGGAATCTGAATAGAAATTTTGTCACATTAGCAAGACCTGATGAGATACATTAAAAGTAGAGGGACTTGATTTGAAAAGGCGTGAAATTACAAAGACGAAAAGTAGAATTTTCCCTATATTTTTCGATCGATCCATCCATCGTAATTTCTTCTGTAACTTGAAAATAAGAGTGTTTTAATCATCAGCCGCACAACATGGCATCCAAGCTCCAAGCATGGAAGAATGGATCTCAGCTAAACGGTTACCGTTCTACCAATCTCTAAAGGCTCTTTTCATTGAACAAAGGTTGTCAAATTTCAAATTTTCAGTATTCTCCATGTCGAAACTTATAAATTTCGTAGTTGATTTAACTATACCGGTTCATGGTTATAATCCTTCACAAACGATTTGAGATGATAAAAAAAACTTTAAACGTGATGTACTTAATTAGAAAGGCAGGGTCTCGAAATTGATATTTCATCTTCAACCGGTTATTTATCGTCTTACAATTTACGCTATTTGTTTATAACTGAAATGTGTATTTGTACCTAAGATTTTAAAAGCACGCATTTAACATTTTGAAATCCAAAAATAGAATTATTAAAAGTACATAGTGCGAAGTGTAACATCATAAAATTGGATGATGCAAGTTGTTGATGTTGAAAATAGAAGATGGAAACTGTAACGAAGGATAAAAAACCAGGGATGTTATTTTTTTTAGGCCTAATACCCTAAAAAAAAAAACCTTCAACTTTAGTTTTCGTCACAATTTTAACTTTTGTCTCGTAGAAAACCTCCAATTTTAGGTCCAGTCTCAATTCTACATTAAAATTTTTTTAGTCCTGTGAAAAACCTCAAATTTTAAATTTTGTTCCAATTTTACTGACTAGTCTCAATTTTACCTTGAATTTTTTAGAGTCTCATAAAAAATCACAAATTTTTACTCGAGTCACAAATTTGCCCCATTAACCCGCGGTCCAAAATTTCTTGTTAACAATTGAGAGATGGAAAACTCACAAGCACGAGCTATTCGAGCATCCCGAGCGTGAGCTCTCCGTTCGCAAGAGATGGAGCATTCCCAAGCATAAAAGATTGAAGATCAAGCGGTAAAATTACTAAGGGTGATTTTAATGAAGGGTTAATGGTGGTAGATTTGGGATTTAAAGCAAAAGTTGGTGATCTCTTATAGATAAAAAAAAAAATAGAGTAAAATTGAAATTGTACCTAAAACTGGGTTTATTTTATGAAACAAAAAAAAAAAGTATATGGTATAATTGGTATTGGACCTTAAGTTAAGGGTTTTTTTTATAAGGCAAAAAAAATTTATGGTAGAATTGAGGCTGGACCTAAAGTTGGGGGTTCTTTGTAGGATAAAAAAAAAGTTTATTATAGAATTGGGACTGAATTTAAAGTTAAAAGTTTTTTATGAGACAAAATGTAGGATTGGAATACGAGCTAAAGTTAGATATTTTTTAGGATATTAAGCCTTTTTTTTCTCTCTCTCTGTGCAACTCTAATAGGTCTCTAATAAGTAAGTTTTAAGAATAAACGGTTAATATATCTTAATGTGATATGAGTAAGAGAGATCTTGAATTTGTTTTCCTCATACTCCTTTCACTCAATTAGAGGGTTTCTTTCGTTTCATAAGATGGGTTTGTTCTTACAGTTTTTGCTCTTTAACGACCACAAAACCTAACTTCGACATGTCAAAATTGAGGGTCATCGTCATCATGATCTAAAAACCTCATAAACGTCCCAGCACTCGACAGCATGGAGGATCCCGTGCATAACCCACGTGATCGAGTTCAACATTAGGTGCTGACGATTCCAGGTTTGGTCATTCTATATGGGCAAATGACTAATTTTCATTAATTGAGGCCTTCAACATTTTGAAAATGCAAAAAAACTCAAAACTAGTCCCCACTTACTTTTCAATATTTTCAATGTTAGTTTTCACTGCAAAACCCCTTGGGAATGATTGCAAAAGACCTTAAATTTTTTTCAAAAGACTTTGGACTTTCAAAATGCTAAATCAAACGCCCCAAATGCCCAAAATTCTTAACACCAATCGTATTCACCACCAATCCTAACATTTTCTCCAAATGCGCAACACCTCAAATCCGATTTTCCACGTAAGGCGGTCAAAATCGTGGGACTAGAGATATCAAAAGGGCACACGTGTGTACGACGTGTTCTCACACGAGTGGCATGAGGAGCATGTTCGAGAGAATCTTATTCCAGACCCTTCCGCCACGACCCACGCCCCTCTAACCCTTCCTTAACCTGGCGGGACCCGGTCGCCTCTTGCCCACTCGATTGGGACACTTGTCCTTGAGTCGTTTCTCCAAAAGACATAAATGCCCCTCTTTGCCCAATGAAGGCGACCCCCCCTTCGGCCCAAAGAGTCCCAAGAAAAGTGAAACAAAAGTAGTTTAGCCTTATCTGCTTCTTCTTCCTTTGTCTGCTCGATCCAACATACCGACAGCAACAGATAGAAACTGACCTTATCCAAATGCTTTCTTTCTTTTTCAGTCCTCGTTTGTATCCCCATCATTTCAAGGCGAACAGATATTGTCCATATTTATATTTAATTAAATTTACATATGGGTGATACTTATACTATAACCTACAAATAGTTTTGCCATTGGAATAGGTTAAGAATTCAAACGGTGAAACGATGAAAATTGCAAGAGGAGTCAGACAGAGAGAGAGAGAGAGAAAGAGGATTTTAGATCTAGGAATTGCGATGTCATCGTCACAATCCGCTCTCTTCTCTCGTGATGACTGTGTTGGATTTATAATGATGCTATCAAGTGACCACTGCGATAAAGGCGGTCGTCACCGTGGTGGCCGCTGTGGACTAGAGCCTACTGTAGAGTTGCCATTGATCGTTGTTGTCTTCAATGGTGCCAAACGATCATTTTAACAACTAGCGTGACATCTGCATAATGTTTAGTTTAGATTTGGATAAGTTAAAAGGAATTTTGCAAAAGAGCGAGACACGGAAATTTCAGATGAAGTTTGAATAGGACTAAGGGCATAGTGATTGGGAGGGAGGGTAGCAGCCATTACTGGCCTCCTTGGTCCATTGCTATATAAGTGCTTTCAAGATACTTTTACTATGCATAATTAACATAGCAATACAATAGTAAAGTGTTAACTACAAAAAAAAAACATATTATATTAAAGTCTGTAACAATTGATATCCAAATCTAAACAAATATATCTTGGAACACGCTTTTCTTTATCTATATTTCTAAATGATGGGTCATGAACATGTATAATTGTATATGCAAATTTAACTATACATATGGATAAAAATATGCACATCTCCAATATAAACTTTACTATAAATAAATGGGGGTATATTTGTATTGTAATTTAATCGAAAGTTCCTCAGATAAGGATCGGACTGCTAATGAAAACGAGACCTAGAAAAATATCCCCCACGTACTTCTATGAAGTGTAAGTTGGGGCCAAAAATTAATATTATTTGAGGTTCGTTCATCACGCATGAGTTGTATCTACACATGCTTGTCGCTGCATCCCACTTGTTAATCTTGGTATCTTTATCAAAGATAGTACGTACTATCCCATGACCTGTCAAAAGAATGGATTGGGTTGAAAATGGTCTAACAACCTAAATTGACTCATTTAATCTATTTTGACTTATTTTTCATGTAATGCAAATCTAGTTATCAATACCCGATCCGGCTCATATTACTAAAACATATTCATATTTAACCTAATCTAACAAAGCTCATATCTAAATTGAGATGAGAGTGACGAGTGAGCTAACACCTAAATTATTTTAAATTTTGTCATTCTAAACTCATTTGTAATCTACCCATCTAATAACTCAACTTATTAAATATGGGAATGTGTTTTCGAAGTTATGATTTATTTTGATAGGTCTACCCATCACGCATCACCCAACACATCGGCTGTCCGGGTCATCTCTATCCATATCCTACTCCACCCATCAAATCACTCCTCGACACGACCCCCGAGGCGTTGACCGTCAGATTTACTTAACCCCGATGACTTCGCGCAGCGGACGGTTCAGATTGCCCAGGGAGGAAGCGTCCAAGTGAAGTCGTAAATACTTCGGTGCGCACGTGATTCGCAGCTCTACTGTTTCGCCGCCACCAATCCGATGTGCGTTTGCCGCGTACGGTTCAATTAACGCCATTTTCTTTCACACGAGACCGAAAAAGTTAAAACAAAAAAATCCACACAAGAAAGAAAATCTTCTTATTCGTTTATCTCGTCCGTACAAACAGACGGCCGCTCATGGATTGCTCGAACCCAACCGACCGGCACTTCACGGCGGTGCCAACGGAGTTCGCCGCCCCCGCCGCCTGAGCCAAGGTGCTCGCCGGCGACGGGTTCGTCGTCCGACGGTACGGCGCCAGCCACTTGTTCTGCATGTAGCGGTTCTTCCTCCACGGGGGCAGAGAGAGGTCTCTGCTCTTGAGCGACCGCCTCGCCGCGTCGCACATCGCCCTCACGATCCTCTTCAGGTCCTCGATTCCGCCGACGAAAACCCTCGGGACTCGCTGCAGCAGCCGCGAGTACTCCGGCGCCGGCCGCGCGACCGCGAAATGGCCGTCGAAGTCGACGTCGACGAAGTACCGGCTCGGGCTGCTCCGCACGGACGGCTCAGATTGGACCACGTCGATGAACTCGTAGCTCCCGGCGGTGAGGCCGCCGGAGGAGTCCCACTTCGTCTTGCAGATGGCCGCATTGTACCCGATCTCCCTCAGGCGCGACATCACGTTGCGCCTCAGCGCGGGGTTGTTCGACTTCAGGCACGAGAACGCCTCGATCGCCTCCGAGACGTGACTCAGGAGAAGGCTCCGATACGAATCCGCATTGCGGACGAGAGCCTCCTCGAGAACGCCCTCGATCGCGTCCGCCCAGCCGGCGGGCGAGTCGGCTCGGTCCGAGCCGGAGTCGGAGTCGGAGTCGGAGTCGGAGTCGCAGTCTGTCGGGGACAGGTTCGCGGCGGAGTCGTCCGGCCCGACTTCGAGGAAGCCGTGGACGAGGTCGGAGAGGCAGGGGAAGTCGTCCTCGCCGTCGTGCTCGCTACCGCTGCTGTCGGAGCTGAGGCTTTGGAGATCGGCGCCGACGAGCCTAGCCCTGGTCCGGTCGTCGAGCAGGTCACTGCCGCGCCTCGCTCTAACAAAGCCCGCCATCGTAGCAACTTACAGTCCGAGTCGCAAAAGGCTCGACCTCCGTCGGTTCCACTCACTTTCAGATCGAATTCGAGAGCGAAGTGTCAGATGCGAGTCGTCGTCACCTTCGTCGAGCCGTCCAAGGAGAAACGACGGAGCGAGGGAGGAGGGGATATATATATGGGAGAAGCAGGTGAGGATGAAAGAAATGATGCAATGGCGGATTTACTGAGGAATATTCGAGTGGGAAGTGCGGTTCAAGACTTCAAGACCTCCGTTGGCTTTTGAGCTCCTTAGGACTCAATTAAAAAGACAAAATAATAAGAAATTATTACCCCGAAAAACTCTAAATTAATATATTTATGATAAATTTATCCATAATTAATTTTTTGACCCAAAAAAACTCTAAACATATACGCATGTGGTAAATTTACTCAAAATTAATTTTTTGATCACAAAAAATCCTAAATTAGTATACTTGTGATAAATTTATCTCAAATTTTAAGGTTTGTTGAAGAAGATGAGAATGGAGTAAATTTATCACAGATGTATCAATTCTGGATTTTTAGTGATAAAAAAATTAGTTTTCAATAAATTCGTTATATATATACCAGTTTAAGGTTTTTTGCTATTGAAAAATTAGTTTGAAGTAAATTTGTTATATGTGTACTAGTTTGGGGTTATTCGTGATAGTAACCCAAAAAGTAATTATGGGCCTGTCATTCTATTTCAAATAACAGACGCTAAAACTTAAATCACGAGATCACAAGATAGAGATCTCAAAATTTCACATGAAATCATATTGATCACGTAATGTCACGTTAAAAACGATACAAATTACAAGTAGTATCGAGCAGCTTGCACTAGTCATTTACTAACCTGAAGCCACTGAGATCGACGTATGTTATTGAGCAGAGAAGCTTACGAATGACCAAATAATATCTCATAATGTCGTAATGTCAATAAGTAGGATATGTCGTTGGTAGGTCAATTTAACATTGATGAGCCTGAAGTTATTTTCCATCTGTGTATAAAAAGAATGGGGAGCGTAGGACCCGGCGGGGAGGGAATATGCGGGTAGGATCCGACGTGAAGTGGAGGGTTAGGATGGGGGAGGGGAGCATATCCAACGGCACCTGGTTTATTCGGGAGGGTAGCCGGTGGGGATTCGCTGGCTCGTGACCCGCGATGGGCACGTGGGCGGGGAGGGTGCGAGCGGAGGGTGGGATTGGGGAAGGGGTTTGCCTCTTGGAGTTTGGGAAAGGTAAGAGAGAGAGATGTGATTTTTTTTTTTCGAAGAGAGAGATGTGAATTTTTTTTTTTTTGGGTAGAAGAGAGATGTGAATTGACATGAGCCAAAACGTAGAACCATGGTGCTTAGTTGTAGAGAATTGGATGCTTTTTTATAAGAAAATTCTAATTTTATAATGTATCGATTGTGCATGACAGAAAAGTAGTACTCTCGAAACGACGATTTTCCTTGCGTAGACGTTTCATAAATGTCCCGTTGGCACTTGTTAACATCATCTGATTGTATAGTTTAACAAAGAACAAAATCAACTAATGAAATAAATGATTTATGTGATCCACGATCATTGATTTAAGAAAACGTGAAGCTAAGTAAGATCTCGAAACTTTGAAGCACACGAGGAAGGAAATCTCTAGCAACTCTATCGTAGAACGCATTCAATGTTCTTCCCATTTTTTAAATATTATAAATTAGAATGAATATTTGTTGATACGTAATTTTATCCTTTTTTATTTACGTAAACTAGGTATATTACTTGTAATTATAATTTCAAGACTTTAATTACAAAGGCCCTTGTCAGAGACTTATTGCAGCCTGCAGGTTTGCTTCGCGCCAACATAAGGCTAGCAGGATCCTAGATTATATTTGGTTTATTGTGATGTTTTAGAGATTTTTGGTTTGGTAGGCTCGGAGTGAGACTCGTTAGGGATAATCGGGCTTATTTCCTAAATTTTTTCTAGTGGAATTAATGCCGACCAATGTCCTTCTAACATGTGACAAGTCATTATTGATCGTATCCCTCTAACGTGCAACAATCTATCCATCGCGATTCTTTCCACAGGGAGTGATCCTACTAGCCAATCCCCTTAGTCCTCTCAATCTAATTACCCTAACATTTCCCTCATTTTTTGGGGGGGATCTTTGGTATCTAGATGTCTGGACTGCTCTTCTATAGACTTTGGCATCTTCAAATTTTAGAGTTTCGGCGGAGGATAATTGGAAAAACTCTCCACGATAAGCAGTCCACTCGCTTCACCTGCCGCCCCATGACATTTGAGTTTTATAGGAATTGTCTGCTCCTTTCACGTCCTATTTATTTTTACGCCGCACCAACCTTTGAGGAATCTCGAGGGCAAACCTCCTCAACACTATTAAATGTTGGGGCTAGAAACAAAAATTGAATGGACAAACCCATAGAAAAGAGGACAAACATATCCTATTCCTTTCTCTTTTTTCCCCCTTTTTAGGGCCAAAATATTACTTTTTCCTTAGTCAAAGAAAAGTAGATTACTTTGGCCGAGTAATATTTTTTACTTAACCCACACCAAAACCCAAAATTTTAAACAAGTAATGAAAAAAAAAATTATATGCGAGCATCCATGTCAAGCGAACAGTTTTCGGTGCTTAAGATTAGTAGCAAGTCAAAACCCGTGGACAGCAAAGTTTGCAAAAAGCAAAAATCAAAAATAAAAGTTACTCCAAGCAAATTTCAAATATTTTCCTTTGAACATTATAGTCAAAGGGAAAAGGAAAATTGTTTGGTCAAGAAAGGTGCCATCAGGCCATTTGGAATGGGACTTGGAGATTAGTGAATTTACAACAAAATGGGATCAACTATGCGATTTGTAGGGTAAGGAAACATACTTAACAAAAATTGAAGTATAACAAATAATTCTAATTTGAACTTAAAGCACTATCTGTTCTTTTTATTAGAGTTAATTATGTCAAAGCATTGTCCTTTTACTTGAACAGTCAATAATGATCCTTTGCCATAATCCGAGGTTAAACTATACCACGCGACGCCCGACACAAACTGACTAATTGCCGTCTCACTAAATCAATTAATTGCAGGCGAACTTAGGCTGTTTAATTGTAATTTATACCCGCAATAGGCATGTGATTAACGCTCCTGGTATAAAGAAATTTCGTCAATTGAGTTCAATCAAGACAGGATCATATCGACCACATGGGTTCCTTCTGACCCTTTCACGGTATTATCCCAAAAGCTACCATGAGTGAGAAACCCAATTTTAAATTCAAGTTGCAGTATATATTAATCTCGAGAGACTCTGACCATCCGTTCTCCTATTTCAAGAAAGCTTGTGAGTTACATGAATGATGGTGCAGGGCCCCTTGCATGCGCTAAGCATTTTAAGGTTTTAATTACAACAAAAACTAGGGTATGTTTGTCTAAGCGAAAGAATTTTTCGCAAATTAGTTTTTGGGACTTTCACGCATTTGGTTTGCTAAAAATAACCAATCAACGGGAAACCATTTATGATAAAAGAAATGCATTCTTTAAGTTAGGAAAATGAATTTCTTAACTTGAAAAGAGAAAAACATTTTCCTGAAAAATGATTTCCCAAAAAATATTTTCTTTTATCACGAAATTTTTCCCGAAACAAACGCTCCCTAAACGAGTAAAATTCTTGCAAGAAGTGGAAATTCTGATGTTGATAAAAGCATGGTAAAAGGTTGCTAGCAAACTTTTCCTTTTTTCCTTTAGGGCACAAATGAAACAATCTTAAAATGTGGGCCAGAAGAACAAATTCTATTTTTCTAACATTATCTTCGTACATCTCCAATCACTACTTCCAAATCTCCAACTCACAAGATCTTTCGTTTTGTACTCCAAGTGGGTCCGTTTGTTGATCTTCATCGAGAAGTAGAAGATAGCGCATCTCCATGAAACAATCTTCATTTTCTCCTTTTCCCTTTCTTTCTTCACTGATGTTTCGGAGACGACGAGAGGCCTTCGCTCGCGTTCGATTGGAATGCAGTACCGTTTCCATTCCATCATGGTTGAAATACAGCTATTTACTTTGAAAAAGTCAGATCATCTGGAGAGCAATCCAGCTAAGTATAGGAACAAGATCGACCCTGATTGGATCTGTCATGTATTTACAGATCTGATATAGGTTATCTTACTTGGACTTATAGGTGAAGGACACAGGCCGACGGTTGGCTTGGGAAGAGAGGTGGAGGGTTGAGGAGGAATTGAGGGTGGTTTGAATACATTGAAAAGAGCTCGAGCAGAAGAGGACGTTGATTATTGTCCATTTTACTGTAATAGCCGTTAAATTAGTTGAAGTTTTTTGACGTGGGGAAATAATAAGGTATATCGAAAAAGGATAATGCACGAATTTACGTCGATAAAATGGATAAAATGAAAGTTATTGCGATGACTTTTCAATGGATACAATTTATGAATCCTTTTTATCTTATGTCACACCCTCTTGAGTCAGTTAATATGTATTAACTGCTCTGCACTACATAATCTATGTCATTCTCCTTGTTAGCTTTTATACTTATGTAGAAAATGCTCCACCAAATCATTTCTCTATAGTGAGACTTTGCCTAATGACCAAGAAAAGTACCAAAAAAAGTCATAAATCTATTTCATTGGTACAAATTCAATCATAAACCTTTTAATTGAATTAATTTGTTCATAAACCTTTTCACAGTGATATCAATTTAGTCCATTCGGCCAATTTAGGCTGCAAATCGCTGACATGGACACCGATTGTCCTATGTGACATGGTCAGTGTTGATGTGAACATTTTTTTATATAATTTTTTGATTTTTTTTTCCTTTCTTCTTTTGCTTTCTCTTTTCTTTTTGCCTGTGGGGTGGCCACAGGTTCACACGCATTCAATTCTTGGACTCCATGGCTCCCGTAATCTATGTAATTCAAAGAGGAAGAAGTCCACAGGCATTTGCTCTTTAGAGACCCTCCGATGCTTAAGCAGATATGCGTACAGAGACAAGAGGAGCTTTTGAATAATCGTGCATTGGCTCTGGGGTTCGTGTACGGCTTTACAAACGCGATTTCCTCGTTTTAGGGCAAGACATGTTATATATGATTCTAACCGATTTAGTTGATAATTAATATTCGCGCGCGACCACATTTCCTACGCCGCAACGATAACCTTCGCCTGTGGTCTTTCTCCCCGAATTGAACCACAATGTCGATCTTCATGAAAGGGGTATGGCCGATCCAGTCTAGCTTAGGATTTGATACGCTAATTGTAAGTTGTGGCCCATAAATGTTTTTGGTCGGATTTATTTTCACTCAAAATTTTAAGCCGACTAATATAAATAGACTGCTCATGCCGACTGAATTTTGAGATGTTGAACTTTTTCTCACAACTACCATCTTGTTTTTTAATTCAAAGCTACATGACCAAGAGCTTCTAACAAGGAACACCACCACTCTAGAGAGGACAAATTCAAAGTTGAGATACCTTTGCGTTCGTGCTTGCAAGCATGAAGCAACCTCTCAAGGTCAACCTAAATTACATCGCAAGTAACAGTTCCTTTTACATATGAGACCAAAATCTAAGGGCACGAATGACAATTTTTGTTCTAGAAATTAATTTTTGAGTAGAGAAACGCGTTTGATAACGATATAAAATTTATGTTCCTAAAATAGAATTTCGTTTGATAACAACATAAAATTTCTATTTCCTCAAGGACATCGGTGGTGGACAGCGACAGGCGGCAGCGAACAGGCGGTGTAAGGCAGCAAAGGGGAGGGAGGAGGCAGGGAGTCAAGAGACAGAGGAGAGTGAGTCGTGAAAAGAAAGAGAAAGAGAGAGAAGAGTTTTTAACTTATGATTTTTGTTTCAGAAATAGAAAAGTAGAAAATTTGAACTTTTTTTTTTGTAAGGTAAGATATGTATTGACTATAACCAAAAGAAGCTTTACAACATGCGAAACCCGACACCAATAGAAAGCTTGCACTGATGATGACATTAGAAAATGTCACTAGGAGGGCAAGGGTATCATGGGTTCAGAGAGAAGGGGAAGGTCCCTTGAGCAACTAGAGGGAAGGGAAAGGACCAAGAAGGGTCAATACCCCAACTTGCTTGTATCCTTTTGTTTCTTGGGGTGTCCTCAACATGTTTGTATGTCATGGCCTTGTCTCGAACACGCTTCTGAAGGTGCTTCTTAAAGGCAGGAAATTCTGATGTTGATAAAGCAGGGTAAAAGGTTGTTAGCCAACTTTTCCTTTTTTCCTTTAGGGCACAAATGAAAACAATCTTAAAATGTGGGCCAGAAGAACAACTTCTATTTTTCTAACATTATCTTTGTACATCTCCAATCCCTACTTCCAAATCTCCAACTCACAAGATCTTTTCGTTTTGTACTCCAAGTGGGTCCGTTTGTTGATCTTCATCGAGAAGTAGAAGATAGCGCATCTCCATGAAACAATCTTCATTTTCTCCTTTTCCCTTTCTTTCTTCACTAATGTTTCGGAGACAACGAGAGGCCTTCGCTTGTGTTTGATTGGAATGCAGTACCGTTTCCATTCCATCATGGTTGAAATACAGCTATTTACTTTGAAAATGTCAGATCATCTGGAGAGCAATCCAGTTAAGTATAGGAACAAGATCGACCCAGATTGGATCTGTCATGTATTTACAGATCTGATATGGGTTATCTTACTTGCACTTATAGGGGAAGGACACAGGCCGACGGTTGGCTTGGGAAGAGAGGTGGAGAATTGAGGAGGAATTGAGGGTGGTTTGAATACATTGAAAAGAGCTCGAGCAGAAGAGGACGTTGATTATTGTCCGTTTTACTGTAATAGCCGTTAAATTAGTTGAAGTTTTTTGACATGGGGAAATAATTAGGTATATCGAAAAAGGATAATGCATGAATTCACGTCGATAAAATGGATAAAATGAAAACTACCGTGATAACTTTTCAATGGAATAATTTATGAAGCCTTCTCCGGACTACATAATTTATGTCCTTTTTCCTTGTTAACTTTTATTTTTTGGGGCCAATTCTTGTTGTCGACTATACTTGTGTAGAAAATGCTCCACCAAATCATTTCTCTAACGTGAGACTTTGTCTAAAAACCCTATCCGTACCCTACACGTATACCTCACACGATCCCCACCCTCCTTCACATTTGAGCCTTATTAGTCATTGGGTCAAGTCTCATCCCCTTAATCTAGGTATTCTTTTCAACCGACATAATTCCACTTGAATTTTTACACTACTGATAATATAGAAATTTTGCAGGTTCACACGCATTCGATTCTTGGACTCCATGGGTTCCGCAATCTACATATTCTAAGAGAAAGAAGTCCACAGGAAAAATTACCAAATCTATTGTAATTATGCCAACTTAGTCCTAAACCTTTTGTATTTGTGCCAATTTAGTTCATTTGGCCAGCTAACGCTGACGTAGACAATTTTTAATATTTTCGATATTTTTAATTTTTTTTTAATTTTTTTAATTTTTTTTATCTTCCCAATGTGGCCGCGCGAGCTGTGGTCGGTGATAGTCGCTGCGACCCTCACGCGGCGTCGCCCAGACCTGGGTGAGGCTGCCTCGCTGGTCGTAGGTGAAGGCGGCCTCGCTCGCAAACACACCTCGCGATGGTTGGGTTCACAAGGTGCGGTTGCAAGCAAGGTCGCCTTGACAAGTTTCACCAGCCCTAGCTGTGAGTGAGGCTGCCTTCGCCTGTGGCCAATGATGCAAGTTAACGCGGTCTCACCCAATGGATGGCAAGCTCCGGCGATCGTTGTCGACCACAGTAGAAAGATAAAAAAAAAAATAAAAGGAAAAAAAAATAAAAAGTAAAAAAATTCGAAAAATATTAAAATATCATTAAAAATTGTTCACGTCAGCGCCGGCCGACTAAATGGACTGAATTGGCACAAATGCGAAAGGTTTAGGACTCAATTGGCAAAAAAAATTGTTTAGGACTAAATTAATACAATTGCAATAGTTTTATGATTTTTTTGGTAATTTTCCCAGGAACACCAAGAGAGAACAAATTCGAAGTTGAGCTACCTATGCATTCGTGCTTGCAAGCATGCAGCAACCTCTCAAGTGTCAACCTAACTTACATCACAAGTAACAGTTCCTTAAACGTCTCAATATCATGTTGGGGTGTAGTTCATACTCTCTATCAATAGAAAGGCACGAATCCCGCTCCCTAGTGAGCGGGCGAGGGTTCGGAGAGGCTACCTTGATGGAGGTTGTAGGGGGCAACGCCCCTGCGACGACAGAGGGCTTTTATAATTTGAATTCATAATTTACTGATATTTTGGGCTTAGACTCATAAATAGCTATGCTTTTATATTCAATTAAGTGATATAACAAAGAGATGGGATGTGCTAATTATAATGGAATCCTCTGCTGAATATAGCCTTAATTTAAGGATGAATCAAGATAAAACCTTGTGCCTCGATTTCTCTTTCTCACTTTTATTCTCTATTTTGTTGTGATTGTGTGCCTAATCCTAACATATTCTACACTTACCTTTTCCACACGAGACCAAAATCTGAATCTCGTAATTCGACTTCTTTCCTCTTCAGAGAACAACGATACAGCATGCATCTGGACTCTGTGACTGCATTTTTGTGCTGAATAAGGTGAAGTTCGTATTCATCAGCATCACTTGCAATCCTGAGCAAGAAAGAAGGAGAACGTACCGGATTGCTATGGTTGGGATTCTTATCCGGAAGACTAGCAACAATAATCGATTGATTTCTGGATGGTTGAGGTATAAAGAATTGCAACAAAAAGTCGAATATCTTATAATAGATCACAAGGAGAAATTTCAAGAGGCTTTCATAGCACGACGGTTCGGTCCACCTGATTAGAGATAAATCAGCACCGGGGGAAGTAAAATAAACTTCACGAAAGTCGCAACGCTCGACATGCATTGATTGACGTGGGCGGATTATAACGCGGTATCACGGAAGAACTTTTCATCCTAGAGAGGTCGCTCCATGGTCGAACCTATCGGCATACTCTGTTTCGGGATTTGAAGCTCATTAACATACTTAATCAAGCATATTTCATCGAAATCTTTAAGCGAATGAGAGTTAAGAACTAGAAATTATCCAACTTTGCATTATATATCGCTTCACACCACTCATTTGCTTGCTAACAATTCTGGCCTTCAACGTGAACAAGAATCTGTGAACGGAGAGACAGTCAGAGCCCATTGGGCCAACGTGTGGCTAAACAAGGAGAGAACTTGGACAGCTTGCTTCATGAACAGAGATTTGGATAAAAGTCTTGCTCTGAGCCCATGTTGTTATATAGTCATCTAATCATTGTCAACACCCACAAAGCTCTTAAGCTTATATGTATAATTAAGATCAAGAGCTTGCACTCTTGCGGAAGCCAAGTCCATCTTCATCATCAAAATCAAGTTCGTCCCAAACCATCAACTCCGTTGTTATGATCCGTGACATTTCTCAACGTTTGAGATTCTTGCGAGTTTCATGAGATTCAACGATTTTCGACTTCTCTAAATACGTCTTTTGGGTTTTGTTGACTTGGATTCGTACTAAAATGTCGCCTCCTTCCGTCCCAACATGCCGGGAGAGTTTACCCATCTCACGTACGGTTAAATTCACGGGAGAATTTAATGCGATATAAGCTTAGAGATAAATTGTTAGTAATATCAGAAGACTTGGTTGATTAGATACGTAGGCTAGACCTAGACACTTTTCACTTTATCCAAGTGAAGACACCACTTAGAACTCCATCTATTCAAGCTTGACTTAAAGGTTAGAACAAGTAATCTACTTAATCCCGACATAACCGTCATCAGAACCGATATTAAGGGTCAATCTAATTACGGCAGCAACTCAAATCTAGCGATTAATTCCAGCATTCCAGGGACATGAAAGAGGGCTAAGTGAAAATAAAAAAGAAATAATTGTTGCTTATGTTTACACGGCCCCTCTTATGTGTTTATTGATATATATTATGAATTGATTGTACGAATATATTATCCTTCCCGGTTTAGATGGTAGCGCCGCTGGTTAACACAACACTTCTGGTTTTGGGACAAGCCACCGTCCATCTAATATAAATATTCCAAGAACGAATAAACAATACAGACGAACGAAAAACTCAGGAAAAGCGTTGAGGATGTTGTCTTTTTGCAGTACTTAGAAATGGATTACAATAAGAATACTTAAAAGTTAAGGTAAATACATTGGAAAGCCACTTCACTAGAAGCCACCTCATAGTCAAGTTCAATAGCAGAAGAGCATATTCTCCACCTCCTCTCTCCTCTTCCCCCTCTTTCTTTCCACAATCTTCATGTGTGTACACTTCTTTTGTTACCCAGAAATCTGCAAATTGTCGGTGTTCCACGCAAGCAAAATTTAAGGGCATCGACCTGATCATGAGTGTTAGATGAACCGTTTTCCCTCAAATTTAAGCTATTAGAATACATTTTTCAATAATAAAAATCTATGTCTGTTGTGATCTCTGTATGATATTTACCTTCGGCGCATGTATGTCCTTATCCTAATACTAATTTCTTGGGGTTTTGTCCCCAATGCAATGTCTTGGAGATACATCTCTCCTTTCCAAACTTTTGGGTTTTCTGTTTAGATAATCTGATTGCTTTACTTTCTCTTTTGGAAGGCAAACATATAATAGGGCAATTCCATAGACAAAATGAGAAAGAGGACCCCTTTATTCTGCTTTTCTGTTTGCATGCTTGCGCAAGATGATTGCGTGATTAAAGGGGTTTAGTTAGCGTTAACGACAAAACGAGGTGTCAATTCATGAACAACTTCAAAGTGTGTTGATCTAGATATGTTCTGAAACTGCTAGGTTGCATGGCTATAGCTGCAGAAGAAGACATCGTCTCTGTGCCTCACCAGATGAACAAGGGGTGACGAACCAGACATTCCTGCTACTGATTGAGATAATGAGCAAGTTTGTCCGTTTCCCTTCTTTGATTTTCAAGCAAACACCTTTGGACTATCATCTGAAATAACATTAAATCGATCAGTTGACCCAACTTCGACCCAACAAAAAGGGAGAGCGCACTCCGAATATGCGCTCTCAAAGTTAGCTTTATTTGAATTCACGTTAATCGTATCAATGTTAGAATCGTGTCGAATTGCTTGCTAAATAAATAAATAGCATGCTTCTAGATTCGACTTGTGTAACCCAAAATCAATCGGTGTTACACGTCAAAACGACGGCATCATAAGATTTCTTTCATGTATTATATATGTCCATACAAATAGATAAAAATATACGTAAGACTGTATGATTTTTGTGTATATCATCACAAAGAGTATATAAGATATTTATAAGTTTTGCAAAATGACTAGTGTCAAGATGTTACAATAGGAATTACCATCAATTACTATTATTGACACAATCAAGGGAGATACGGAGTTCCTTCTAATTATTTTTAACATGTATCTTGCTAAATCTATGCCGACTTTGTTTTGAATCTTAGTCGAAAGAAAACTGTCTATTCAAAGTTAATTCTCAGTTCTTACAATCATCTTTTATCCCGAAGAAGAAGAAAACAAAACAATAAAAAAAATTTAAAAAAAGAAGAAGCAAAAAGACCATCCACATCAGCGCCAACTGTCCATGCAATGTAGGACAACTGGCGTCCACATCATCGATTGCCGGTAAAAATTAGTTGAAATGACTACATTGGCAAATCACCAAAAGGTTTAGAATTAAATTGGCCAAATTGAAAGATTTATGACTGAATTGACATCCATATAATGAGTTTACAACCTTTTTTGGTGATTTTTCCAATATGCACAACGAGAGTATTGAAAGATAGCAACCAATGGTAGTTCAATATCGATCAATTTCAACCCCATGCATCAGAAAATAGCATCCGACCAGAGACCTCCCCCTATCATTGCATCATTACTTCATTAAGAAATCCTCGTCGTCTATTGGAAGCCCATGTGACGAACCATTTGTCACTTATTGTCTCAAACCTTCAAAACTCAAATCCAATTTCTCCACTGTCTTTTCTTCCTCCTCCTCCACACCTTATTATAAACTTCACCTTTTCGATCTATCAGAGCAGATTTGCATTTTTTTTTTTATTGGCGCAACATGCACAATTGCAAAATACCGTCAAATAATTTCATGCGTCAGAGCTCCAATAATTCGCATACTACCAAAATAACCTTAAAATAAAAGAAACAACCAATCATTGGGCGCCACATCATCATAGTGAGGTTCAATGATGATATGCGGCTCATGATTGCTAATATGAGAATTAAAAATGCAGTTTGACTAAGGCCTCTCGACTTTTGGTGCTTCTTTTTGCGTTCAAAAGGGGTTTGTGAAGTTCAAAAGGTGTTTGTGAGGATGCGAGTGGCCATCAAATGAAGGATCGTCCGCCATGAAATTTTTCATTTTTTAAACTATGATCGGATGAAGACCTTCCATACCCATTAATTGCAACATTGGTGTGAAGTGAAAATTATTGTTTAGTGCCCAATTTGCACAAGGGACATGACCCGAAAAGAATATAATATGAAGTTTATCAACTGGTCATCTTGCGCATGGCGTTTTTCTTTCTATCCCACTTGATTAAAGTTGATAAAAGTAGACGAAGAACTTAAGGCCTGATGTACTTTTGCGGTGCAATTTGCGGTATAATAATATTTTTCTTTTCTCGATAAGCAAGTAGCTCCTGAACGGTTTTGTTCGAGCATTTTATTAGGTGAATCAACTATTTTACATTAGTGGTGCGTTTTGACAATCTTCTAATGAAGCACCAAACACGAGAAGATCTTCGCAAGCTTTTGTTTTTTCCTTCTTTTGTGCTGCCTAATGATATCGTGAATAGTTTTGTAGCAACTTGTAATTGTTTTATTGTAATGGGTTCTCCTCGTTCGTCGGGAACTTTGAGTTTGAGCCATTAATTGCGTTTAATAACCTGCCATAATTTTTAATTCTGCTCCAGAAGTAATTTTGGAGTAAAAATGTATTTGATAAAAAATGACTTCTGGAGCAGTTTTCTACTTCAGAATGAGAATTGCGTTTGGTAAAGAAGTAATTCTCTAGGGCCAGAATCAATTCTTGTCAGAAGTGATTCTTTTCTATTTTCACTTCTTATTTTCCTTCTCACGCTCGTAGGCCGCCGATCACCGCCGCCGACCGCTCGCCCGCCACTGCCAGTCGGCTGCCGGCCACCAATCCTTGGGTGTTGTTTGGTAAACTTGCCAAAAGCAGAAGTAGAATAAGTGTGCGTTTGATAAACATGATTTCTCATTCTCTGCCAGAATTGATTCTTGTAAGAATGAATTCTTACCAGAATAAAAAAATTCTAGCAAGAAAAGTTTTCAAACGGGTCCTAAATCATTGGGTTTATGTCATGGACGTAGAGAAATGGCGCCTTTACTAGAAGAAGGATGTCGAGTTAGGAGCCTTTAGATGATGGTCTTCACGATTACAAAGTCACGATTAATTATAATTAATTCAGCTAGCCACATGCTCTTACAGGGTTCTCGAAGAAAATAAGAGAACATTCAATTACATCATGATAAGTACCACATATTTTCTTTTTTGGATGTATAGTACCAAAACAGCGGTAAGTCTAATATAATTTGATGGAGAAATTATCATCATGCTTAGGATAAATAGTTTGAACCACCCAAGCCCTCACTACTTCTTCTCCTCGATAGAGTTATTTAGTCTAGAAAAAACCGTGATTAACATAACGTACGCTATGTTTTAGAAACCTTAATTGATCGTCGAGTCAAGCACGTCTTGAGTATGTTCCAAGCGAAATTTATTGTCTAAGAAAGGAGGAGGAAAGACTCCAATGTGGAGTACTTTGCAGTGCGTATTTGGCTCATATATTACTCAAACGGGTGATTAGGGTTCCACATATGCTTGGAAATCAAGACTGCCTACCGCACAGTTTTTATGAGATAAGTGTCCAAACGTCACCAGGTGGACAATAATCCAACTCTATCAAGTGATCCAAAGAGGAATAAATCAAACCCCTCTTAAAGTTTATGACGACAAGAAAATCATCTTTTAATTAAAAGAAAGACTAGGAAGGAAAAAAACCAAGATAGCGGTGAAGATTTGATGGGCCGATGAATTTGGAATTAAGTTGCCTACTTCAAAAATTTATTGAGACAAAATTTACTTTGAAGGCTCTTTTAAGAAGATGACCCCCTATTCTATTTGAAAACTCTCCTAAAGTTTATGACCATTAATAAAAGGGTATGTGACATATTTACCCTGACATGTTTACCCCAAACTTTTTCTTGTGACATAAAAATAAAGTTTGGGATAAATGTATCACACATGTATAAGTTTGAGATTTTTTTGTGTCATAGAAAAAAAATTTAAGGTAAATGTGTCAAACAGGTATAAGTTTGAGATTTTTTATATAAAAAAAAAATTTATGGTAAATATGTCATCATGAGCAAAATTTGAGGTTTTTTTTTTTTTTCCCTTAATAGAAAGACTTGGCAGCCAGTAGTAACAGAGGGAAGAGAAGGGAAAGAACGGAGAAACCGTGGGGGTTTTCATGGAACCCATTGGCCATCGCACGTTCCCATAATAAGTGTTTCTCTGCTTCAGAAATTATTGGCATCTTTTGTCGTCTTTCATTACTATTTTTTAAATTGAATAATCTCCTCTTGTCGTGTTCGATAAACATTTTCACCCACGTCGCATCGAGCTTCTTCTGCACAACGGGCGGCTAATCTTTGTCCCTCTCTCTCTCTCTCTCTCTCGATATTGGAGCATTGATGGCTTACCCATGCTCTCACAACGTGAAGCATGCATGGAGATTGGAGGGTGAGAATCCTATACCTTATAGGCATCAAGTTCATCCCATCTGAACGAATTTTTTTAGACTGTCAAAATTGGTATATATCGAAACCATATTTCCCCTTCACATGCATGCACTCGGACAGTACACCATGACAGGGGAACTCCGACAAATGCTAGTGCGGTGCCTACGAAACGAGAGAGAGAGGGAGAAGAATGGAGCACACTGTGTCTCCAAGTATCTTGTGTCCGTTTCATGTTATTTTGTGGAAGTTAAATCAGGAGTCAATTATATGGACCGCAAAGAGATACATAGGTGAGAGTTGTGTTAGAAAATCGTACATCGGATAATTGGTGTGGTGTGATATGGAGTAGTTTATATGTTCAAATTAACTCATAACTCATTAATTTAAATTTTTGAGTAAATGTGAATTCCACTTAATATGTTGACTCACTCGGGCTCAGGTTCTCTCTTAATGATCTCTCCCATTAAATGTATAGGTATTTGGCTTATGCTGCGTGCTCCTAGCATATGATATTAGATGTGGGGGAATTTGCTACATCTATGGCACATGGTTTGCAATATTTAACGACTTTCAAAGGTGTTTGGCAGACATTTGCAGGTGTTTATTGCCAAACATTTAAATATTCTAGTAAGGCCCGATTGAGTATGAACTTATTTGGCCCACCCCTAATCTATTCTGGTGAATATCTCAAGGAAAAAAAATTGTGACCAATGCGATTTTCGGGCAACCTTTATGGTTTGATATGGTGGAAGAGACCTGAGGTGAAGGTGGGGTTGTGGTGTAGCAACACGATCCCGATGGCAGCCTTCATGGTTCAGTCTAGTCTAGAGAAACAGATCAGGGATGAATGTGGATGTTGATGGAGATTCAAGTCAAAATATATTGATGCACAAGAATGCCTGAATTAAAGGGGAGTAAATCTAACATGAGCTCATAGTGTGAGGGAAATTGTTGAGACACGTGTAAGTTGCGTTTGAAAAATCTCACATCGGTTAATTTGTATAATGTAGAGTAGTTAATATATTTTTTGGTTGGTTCATAACTTGTTGACTTAAGCTTTTGAGTAAGGATGTGTCCAACTAGATATATTGATGGGCTCGAGCTTACTCAAACTTATGCTGCACGCTCCCAACACAATTGTTCACTTCTTAACGTTGCTACCCTAAACATATCTGGCCAAAAGAGAGAGCTGGAGATCGATTCGGGAGAGACGTCACGACTCTTTCATCTTGTTCTTCTCCATGAGATGATCTCGGCATGATGCCCCTTAGTATCCTTCCAAAAACACATGGTGCACTTATCTTTACCGAACATATCTGGGTACGTGGGGCTTTAATTTCTCTGAGCAAATGGTGTAGTCGCCTCAGTCAGCCCCATGCATACGTGGACAAAGACAATGTACACGTGTTTTTTCCACACCTTCCTTAAATCGTAGGATCTTTACTAGTTAACAGCTCATTGCAAGCAAGCATGTTAGCACAGAACGCTCTGAAGTGGAAATACATGAACGACACAGCAATGACAAAGGCCGGAGTATGTGACGAATGGGAAAGATGAACACGTGAAGTCTCAATCGCGCAAGCAAGAGTGTTTGGTCAAGAATAGCCAAAAATGTATGTAATGCCACCGAATATGGAGTTTCAAGACCCCCTTGGTCGATGGTCGGTAGCACTAGCATTCGTGAAACTTTTGGATTCATCTAGATTTTGGTTTCCGGGAAAAATTATCAAAAGTGTCCTAAACCTATTATTCGGATGTCATTTGGTCATAAACCTTTTAATTGTGTTAATTTAATCATAAATATTTTGACGATTTGCCAATGTAGTCATTCCAGCCAATTTTAGCCGGAAATTACTGACGTAGACGTCGTCTATCTTACATGGCATGGTCGATAATGACGTGAACAATTTTTACAAAATTTCTTCTTTTATTTTATTGAAATTTTCGATTTTTTTATCATTTATTTTCCCTTCTGTTTTATTTTCTTTTTTTTTTTTACCATTAAGGAATGGCGAGGGCCTACGAGCCCCTGCCCACAACCTGATTTGGTTGGCGAGGTTCGCAACCCTCACATTTGAAGCCCTCGCTAGTCAAATTTGGGTACAAGTGAGGGTTGTGAAGCCCTCACCCATGGCCAGTGAGGGGATGCAGGCTCTCGCCTGTGGTAGGCGAGGGTCACTAACCATTTGTGATGGCCCACACTAGCCCTCTCCGGGAAGTCAATAGTGAAAAAATTAAAAGAAAGAAAAGAAATGATCAAAAATTTAGAAACTATAAAACAAATTGTCCACGTCAATGCCCGTCGTGCTACATAGGATGGCCTGGTGGCCACGTTCGTAATTTTTGATCAATTTTGGCTAGAAAGATTATATTGGTAAATTGTCAAAAAGTTTAGGATTCAATTGGTACAATTGAAATATTTAGAACTGAATTGACATTCGTACAATAGGTTTAAATTCTTTTATTTATTTTTTTCATAATTTTCCCAAGGTGGGCGGGTTATAGCTTTGTCCAGTTCATTTACCATATTTATATTTGGACAAGTTACCCTTTTTCGTTTTAATAGATGATGCGTGGCAGAAGGATACCATGAGTGCCATAAGTTTTGTACGGAGATCACTTGAATGTCACATCGGTGTAAAAACACTCACTTGAGTGCCAATTCCAACAAATTGTCCTACGTGGATTTTTTTTAATTATTTTTTTACCCTTTTTTTTTGTGCCAATAAGGGTAACTGGAAACCCTCGCCAGATTTGGGTGAAGGCCCCTTGCCCGTGGTTGGCGAGGCTGTGATGGCCTCGCCTAAGGCCTTCGCGGCGCCACCGGCTGTGGGCTAGGGCAAGTGGGGCCGCGAAGACCCTTGTTAGATTTGGGTGACGTCGCCTTGCCCATAACCAGCGAGGCTGTGATGACTTGGCCCAGGGCCTTTGCGGCTTCGCCGGACGTGGGTGAGGCCTTTGCAGGCGGCGAGGGTCGTCGGTGACCCTCGCCGGAACAGAAAAGAAAAAAGCCCAGTCTGGCGTTACCCCTTTTTTTATTTTATTTTCTTTTTTTAGGGTTGGCAAGGTTCATCGGCTACCCTTGCTGTTTCTTTTTTTAGGGTTGGCAAGGTTCATCGGCTACCCTTGCTGGCCTTGCTTGCTTGCAGCTACTGAAGAAGGCCCTTGCTGGATCTAGGCGAGGTCGCCTCGCTCAAGGCCGACGAGGCCGCAATGGCCTCGCCTAGGGCCTTTGCGGCCACGAGTGAGGCCTGTTGTGGCTGGCGAGGGTCATTGGTGACCCTTGCCAGCACAAAATAGAAAAGGAAAAAAATGAAAGAAAAAGTAAAATAACAAAATTAAAAAATAATAATAAAATAATACTTCCGATGTCCGCGTCGGATTTTCGGCGAGCCAAATCGCCCATGGCACTTAAGTAATCGTTTTTTCAAATTTGTGGCACTTAAATGAGCAAAAAAAACTTATGGCACTCATAGTGTCCTTCTATTGATGATGCGCAATCAGATATGAACCATTAATAATTAAATTGGAGATCGAGCTGCTTTATTGTTTTGGTTAAAAAGATTGACAATCCGTCTCCAGTCTAGTTTGATTTGATCACAAATTTAAACTCTCAAGTCAAATTGATTTTTGATCTCGTGCTAAACCAGCCGTGATAGTTTTTTTTATACCAATCGAGTGTCCAAAACCCTTTAAACATCCGGTTAATCCCTATTGGATATGATAGTCTCCCATTGGAGATACATTGGGTAGTAAATTACCAGAGACACAAGTTTGTGCTCTCTGCCAATGGTCCCAATACTTAGAGAACATGCAAACGATGTGGTGATTCGGTCCCTGGCCATAAACAGAGAGGACGGGCAAGCTTACTACTGAAGCAATCCCTTTAGATTTTCATGACTAATTTTATTATTGCAATGTTAAAAGTAAACAAGAAACTATTGTGCTTGGTAAAGGTAAACATGAATCAAGTCGGAGTAGCAAAGAAAAGGAAATAAGTTAGATGACAACAAGAACCGTGAAATTTTGTAGGACCATTGACAACTATTATAAAAGCTAAGTTATTACATGAAGGCGTGGTTTAGTATTTAATTATTTTATCACTCCATCTCACGCTTAGTCTGTTTTTTTTTTTAAACCTAACTAAGCGTGGACATATTTAATTGGAGAGACAAATAGGCCTGGAAAGGTTTGAACTCGGGATCTCATGTTCTGATATCATGTGAGATTTTATGAGACCACCACTAATTGTTCTAAAAACTTAAACTATTAGATGAATACGCGATTTACTATTTAATTATTCTATCAAGAAGGAACAAAATTGTAGAAAAAAAGGGTCATGTTTTCCTCTAATTTGTTGGAGAAAACTTGATCCAACAAGTTTTCCTTATTGGATGGGTTATAAAGGTCGACATGACATATACTTATTTTTAGTTAAATTTACATGCAAGTGATGTTCATAAATGATGGTAACCCACCATACTAGAGACATGTTTCACGAGAGTTTTTTCCAACCCGAAATCGATAGACATATTGTAATCAAATAGGAAGAAGGATCCAGCATTACTTTGACTATAACAAAGGATTGACCTAGATATGGATCCTTCTCTTGATTTGGGTTTGTGGCTAAAAAGAGTGGAAGGAGAAGGAGAAGGAGATAGCGACATATGACTATTCAAGACAAGACTAGAAAAACCAATACAAGCAATGGTAGCTTTGATTTTTAATTCAGTGGAGAAGGAAAAGAAGGGGCCCTGCTTCCCTCGTGAATCAAGCGTGCCTCCAACTTCATTAGCCAAGCCAGGATATGAGGAAAAGGGAAAGCATGAGTTGGAATCGTGATCTTATATCATAGTTCATTCTAGTGTGCCCGGACGAAGAATTTTTTTTCCATAGATTCAGGCAACTACTATGGTACTTGGTAAATTGTTTAGGTAGATCTGGTGAACGGGTGGGTGGATGGTTCGCCGGGCCTGACCAGGCTCGAAAGGTGAACGGGGGCATTTGTGGAATGGCCTTCGATTAAAAGGCATGGACTACCCAACTTTGACCTCGGCATCCACTGGACAGGTCCGAGACACTTCACTTAACATTTTAGACTATGGGTGAAAATCGTCAACGTACTAGACTCAAACTTTGAGCTAGAGTCCTCTCAACGATCAACTCTACTCACAAATACAATAGCTTTTTAGAACTTTTCTAATCAATTTTGAAGTATTGTTGTGACTTAAAAAGATGTATTTTTAAGTACCCCAATTATAAGTCACTTTGCATGACATAGTCACAGCGCATCGTGGCTATACCAAATATGCAATAAATGCATTTAGCTCTAAATCTTTATTTATTTTACGAAAAATGAATAATTTGGAAAATACTTTCTCGAAAATGATCAATTGTATCGCTTACTAAAATGAACGAAATAAAAATATTTTCATCATTCACGAAAATATTTAGACATAAATTATTATCGATAATTAATAAAATTTTCGTTCACTAATTATACCAAACCATACAAGCGATCATTTAAAAAAAAAATTCAAATCGTTCATTTTCTGCAAAAAAAATATACTCTCAAAGGGTATTTTCGTAGGTCGAAATTGATTCATGTTTAAATTCCTTATTTATTTCTTTCCAGTAAGCAATGCAAGTATCACGACCAAAACGACGTAGAAGATGGAGCAAGCAATTGAACGGTCAACACAAGCCAATGGATGATGGAACACGGTGTATAGGCACGTAGGCGAATGTTTCTTCTTCTTCTTTTTATTTTTATTTTCCTTAACCCTTTTCTTTTTATTATAATTAAACTGATTTGTTCTCTGTAATTGGATGGTGGGTCGATCCGATATATGAATCCGACCGGAGCCCGGTTAAACCGGGAGCTGAGAATTTAATGCAATGATTGACTATGCCAAAACACGTTAAACAATTTCCTTTTTATAAATACTAATTTCCTTGGCGATCGTGCATAAAAATGTTTATTTATTGCCTTGGTGACTATGCTTTACCGGCTAAGAAAAGATATTGTTTCCTTTTTTAATTTTACTTTGACTTTTTTTTTTAACTTAGCCTCTGACAAAGCCTATTGTCCTCACTCCAATCATTGTGAATTTAAAATTCGCCCCATTATTATAAGACAAGTTGCTTTTATTTTAGTTAATGTTTAGCCAATGGGGCAGAAAGAAATTGTACGATCTCTTCAATTCCTTTGAACCGCGGAAGACTAAGATGAACTCAACCGGTCACAAATTATAATTTAACATTCAGTGAAGAGCGTGAAAAGTTGGTTATGGCAGTTAAAAACATTTATGCCATAGTTTTTGTTTTTATTTTTATTGCACTAGCATTGATAGGTGCTTTGAGTGTAATAAACTTGACTTGAATGGTTGGTTGTAAGAAGAAATAATTTAATTTGCATTTTCTAATTATGTCGGTTTGTTTTTACCCACTTCTTGTAGAAGGAAACGTCTCGACAGTAGGAGTAATTTAGCAAAGAAATTTGATTGGATTTAGGGTTGCTACCATAAAAAATCTCAGAGAAATACCACATAAGACATTTACTCTGGACTAATTTTCATAACATAACAAATCATAAAATGGTACCCTTGACCCAAATGTAACCTCCATTAACATTTCGTCTAATATCCCGTTAAAATGCATGTGTGCTAACACGTGGCAGATGACTACAAAACGAATCTGACGTGGAGAATGACAGATCTAACATGAAAAATCCAAGTATGTTGACACATATTCATTTCAATGGGATATTGTGTTACATTTAGGTCTAGGGTACGACAAAAATTAGTTTATGGGAAATATATTATCCCTTGGATTTATTTTCTTAATATGGATATGAATTAGGGCCATTACATGCAAATTAGTGCCAAAACAATATATTTGAAAGAGAAAATTTGTCAAACATTCAACACAAAAGTTCCTACACTCCAAAAGTAATGGGGTCTTGTTCAAATTTGTTAGATATCGTTTGGTATGTACTTGTATAAATAAGGTGATAGATCATATCCGCTTGATCGAAATTATATGATAAACATGTAGCATAAAGGGGAAAAAAAGATATTGCAAAAGTGGCTTTCCCCATAGATATAAGAATCAAATGTAGTTAAGTTTAATAAAGCCGCAAACCACCAATCATGTCCCTCAACTGATGATCTGTCCAGCCACATACCAGAAATGCCCAATCTCAATGAGCTCATGAAAACATACCTTGAGATGCGGCGACCTAGCTCCTCGAATATTGACCCTAAAGTTGCTATTTACAGCAAATTATTTGCAGCATTTATATAAAAATTAGGAGCTAACTAGCTTAGTTCCCTATCAAATATTCCCTTTATACCAACAATTTCAATAATATTTCTATAACCCTAGTGATCCGCGTAGAGTCTATTCATTCGCACTCAATTTACTGAAAAGCTACGCCTAATAATGTACCGAAAACTTGTGCCTAATAATGTGATCGTCCAAAGGCTAAAACACACCACAACAAGGGGAATTTTTGTTGTCGCATTAGGTCCAAATTTTGTTGTGGAGCATATGTTGTGTTTGGGAAAAGTTTCTTTAAGGTAATTTTTTTTTTATTTTGACTAGGCATGAAGACGAATATTTTTATTTTCATCACATTACGCATCGTTTATTTTTTTCTTAATTGGAATATGAATATAATGTTAGTTACTATTTTGATACTTATGGATTAGATCCTAAAGTCCGAAAATTCAGGATTTTACTACATCAAATATGAGTAAGCTCAATAAACAATTTCAGTACATCAAATCAAAAATAAATAATATGCTTAATAACATAAAAGGCAAAAAGGAAATCGATCATTGCAAGTAATTAAATCCGGATTAAATCTAGCTGAAGTTTTACTGTTATACTTGCTTCTCCACGCGTTGATCCCACTCCAGCCTAGAGACTCTTCTGCAACAAAAGACCTAAATTAAAATCATCAGGTTCTTTTTCTTTTTTCATTAATTATGTGTTTAAACCAAATAAACACATACCTAAACCAAAATTTGAAATTCATACTCAATAGTGTGAGAGCGGCAACCGGGCAGTCACGGCTAGAACCCCGATCTGCTCGTGTGCGTCTAAGAAAATGTGCATCGCGTGTTTTTATATCTTCTTCCTTCTTTCGCGGCTCAATGAGTGGGATTTTTCCAGCCCATTTTTATTATTGGGGGTGACTTTTCTGAAGCAAAACTGTGAAAATGATTGGCAAGTAATCAATCAATGTCTTATCATTTAAATTTGAATTGAAAGTAATAGCTTAGTATTCAATAAATTCATTCATCTGTTTGTACGACAGTCCAAATTATATCAAGGAGGGGTGAAGGTCATGACATACAAGCGAATACGCACAACGTTGCACGTATGCAAGAAGTTGACGTTTGCGAGTAAGAAAGTGAAGATATCAACATGCATGTAGCGAATGTACTTCTTGTCACGTTTCATAGTATTTCAGCTTTTGATTATAGTTTTCTCTTCGGTGTTTAACATCAAATCAAAAATAATTTGAAAAGACTTTACATGCTTTCTTCGTAAAAAAAATATCACACAAAAAAACCTCAAATTATGCCCATCACGATATAAATATCTTGAATTTTTTTATTTTTTTTGTGTTATTAAAAACCCTTAACTTGCCCATTGAGACGCAAATGCCACAAACTCTTTTTTTGTGTTATGAAAAACCCAAACTTATATTAGTATGGAATTGAAATAGAAGGTATGTATGTTACATATGTATAAATTTAAATATTTTCGTGACACAAAAAAAAGTTTAGAGTATTTGTGTAACAATAATCAAGTTTATGGGTTTTTATGATAAAAAAAATAAATTAAGATATTTGTGTCACAGTAGATATTAAGTTAAAGTTTTTCGTGGTATTTGTCCATATATTAATATGAAAAACCGAAAAAGAAAGGATTAAACTTTACTCTCTCTCCTCGGGACCTTTAAAATTGGAGAGAGAGAGAGAGAGAGAGAGGAGATATTGACAAATGGTGAGAGCGGTTTGGCGTACAAGGCCCGGCAGACACCGCCTTCCGCCTTTCAAGGAGTGGCGGAGGAGGAGTGGTTCTGAGTCCCATTTACAAATGTCAAACACTTCACTTCCCTTCCTTCTTCTTCTCTTTTCTCAATATTTTTGCTTCTCTGTCTTCTATATAACACCCATCTTCTTCCCTTTTCCCCTTCCCTCTCTCTCTCTCTCTCTTTCTGCGTGCTCTTCTTTTTGGTTTCTGCATTCGCAACCTTTTTCACACCAAACACATTCCCCTCCCTCTCTCTCTCTCTCTCTTCTGTACTTCCACCCACCACTCCAGCCCCCCCTAATTCCATACAAATGCAATCATATTGAGCCCCACCCATTTCGCTCCCTCCAATCTTCTTCTTCTTCACTCTCTCTGCTTCTTGGTTCCTTCATTTAATGCCCCCCGGGACTTCCTCGGACCATTTCTTGATTGGCACCATTCACGTTCTTTAAAAACCACACCCTTTCACTCCCTCCTCCCACCACCCTCCACCCCCAAGACTGGCTGATCCCCACCATTCTGATTCCGATTCCCATTCCCATTTCGCCACCCTCCTGCTGCTTCCCTCCTGAAACATGGACAATGAGTTCGTTTTGCCATGGCAACCGCTCTCCTCAGGAATGGCAACTCAGCCCGCTGACCTGAATTGCGCTTCCAAGCAATCCCCCGATCGCTTCTTCAATCCGAGTTGGGACAATTCTTCCACAGATCAAGGCGGTCACTTCGAGTCTGCACTGAGCTCCATGGTGTCGTCCCCTGCAGCCCCCTGTTCCTACCTTTCCAACGAGAGTGTCCTGATCAGGGAGCTCATCGGCAAGCTCGGCAGCATTGGGAAACCTGGTGAGGCATCGCCGTCGCCGCATTCCCTCGCCTTGTCGGGGAATGCTGCCGCCGCGATGCCTCACATTGGCAGAAGCAATAGTGCGAACACGTCCTGTTATAGCACCCCTGTGAATTCGCCCCCAAAGTTGGATTTCTCGACAGTGGATCGCACGGTCAAGGAGAGATTCTCCAGCGTGGTGGAGTTCACTGCTGATCCTGGATTTGCAGAGAGGGCTGCGAGGTTCTCATGCTTCGGGAGCCAGAGCTTCAATGGCCGGACAAGCCAATTTTCCCCCAACAATGGCGAGCTGCCTTATAAGCCCAACCCGCTGACGGAGAGCGGGAAATTCCAACGGATCTCAAGTAGCCCATCGCTGAAGGCGTTGGGATCTCAGGCAGCGGCCACCTTTCAGCAGAATGTGAATTCGAGACTGTCGGATCGGATGGAACTGACGAATTCTAACGAGGAGTCCTCGGTGTCCGAGCAAAACCCGGGCGGCGAAAACGGATCGAAGGCCTCGAACGAGGTGAATTCCAGGAAAAGGAAGGCGGTTGCTAAGGGAAAAGCGAAGGAATCGACCCCATCCACACCCGTTGCCAATCCTATGAAGGTATTGATGGAAAGCTTCAATGTAGCCCCTTTTTTGTTCCGTATTATCCCAACAGGTAAGAAAAGAAAATTTCCTGTTCAGGTACCCGAGTCTAATGACAATTCGAGTCCGAAGCGATGCAAGCCGAATGAAGGCAATGGGAATGGAAATGGCACTGCCAAAGGGGAAGATGATGCCCAAGGAAATAGTACTAAGAACGATGCAAAGCCACCTGAACCTCCAAAAGACTACATTCATGTTAGAGCAAGAAGGGGTCAGGCAACCGATAGTCATAGTCTAGCTGAAAGAGTAAGAATTGCTTGCCAGTTTTCTTCAATGTAGAAATAAGGAATGTTAACTGCAAATTGTTTGGCTTACAATCGAGCAATTGCCATTTTTAGGTGCGAAGAGAGAAGATCAGCGAGCGAATGAAGCTCCTCCAGGACCTTGTGCCCGGTTGCAATAAGGTGCTCGAGAAAAATTCCGAACTTGGAAGATATCAATTTTAATTCCATGAATGTGCAAATTTTTAATCCTTGACTTGAATTCTGCAAAATTTTAGGTCACTGGAAAGGCACTGATGCTAGATGAAATCATCAACTATGTCCAGTCATTGCAGCGTCAAGTTGAGGTAACGTCGCAGTCAAGTCATTCATCAATGTTTGCAGCCTCTGTACTAGAGTTCCTCTTGCTTTGTTAGTGACAAAAAAAATTTGCCGAGTGCAGTTCCTTTCCATGAAGTTGGCCACTGTAAATACCCCTCTGGATTTTAGTGCAGATGCACTCATGTCAAAGAATGTAAGTTTTATGACTTCTTGAGTTTGAAAGGAACAGCTCGAGATCACGAACTTTCCGCTAACATTAGCGGTTTTGTTTTTGCCATTTTCAGATGTTTCAGCCCAACAACTCTGTACCGCGTCCTATGTTTCCGTTAGATTCTTCAGCGACCGTCTTTCACGGCCACCACCAACCTCAGAATCAGCCACTGCCACCACCGCTGCAGGGACAGGTCTCTAGTAGCACAGCGACCCAAGTAGACCCATTGAATCTGGGACCATGTCACAACGTCGAGTCACATTTACCTCCACTCAATGATCTTCAGGTAAATCTTCTTGAAAGATCTTCTCTGGACTGAGATTCAACTGCATCAATTTCGTTCTTCTTCTTCTTCTTCTTCTTTTCGCTTTTAGTTTTATCAATTTGTCTCTGACTGCTTGTTTGATTTATTTTCAGTATCAGAATTTCTCTGGAGATGACCTGCAAAGCATTGTCCAAATGGTTTTTGGTCAAAATTCAAATCAAGAAACAGCGTTCCAGCTTCAGACTTTCCATGGTTAAAGATGGTAGTTGAAGATTAGGTCTAATGAAGAAGACAATTAGTTGTTTTTCTTCCTTCAATTTTTGTCTATGATCTTTCCTTTCTTTGGGGCTAATTCTTGGGGGGTTTTTTCTCAGAATACCCTTCTGTAAAATCTTTGTACAATTTCTTCTGGTGCAGAGTGTGATAGCTATACATGTATCATAATATATAAATTCTATGAAGATGAAGGGATTTATATTATCTGCTACCTCTCATTGTCATATCTTTTGGACATTTCACCACATTAACATATAAGTCATCATTCACTCAATTGACTTGAATTTCGCTCACTTTGTTTAGTGGTTGCTCTCAGAGTCCTGCCACTTAAATGAACTGTTAAATCCGCGTAATCTGGTGTTCTTGATTCTTACTCATGTTGTGACCAGCTGTATATGTCGGGCTTCTGCCTTTTCCCTCTGATAAAGTCTGATTTAAATGATTAGGACATAAGTTATCTTCTTCTGGGGTAAGCCAAATTTTTTTCTTTTTTCTTTTTCTCATTTTTCTGCATATTCTGGGAGCTCCTGTAATTTCCACAGATTAACCAAGCAGAGAAGCTTCTGCTCTCTTTTTACTGCAGAGAGAATTCAATCATTCAATCAAGCAAAGATAGATGCCAAATGCCCTTTCTTTAAAATAATTAATTACAATAAACTACTCACCATAATCTTATAAGTTAGCATCAAAAGAATCCCAGGTTGGCAGTGATGAGATTCTGACTAGACCCAGTGAATCACTCATAGAGCTTTTTCTATTTATTTATCAAAATCACGTCAACTTTTTATATAATATAGAGAGAGTAGAAAAAGAAGAATGAAGTGGGGTTCAGGCATGGAAGATGCTCTTTGAGATAAAGGTTAATAATTTATCTATTTATTTTTTCCATCTCAGTGATGATGTTGGTTAAAATCCATTTCATTGGGTTCACCGAAAATATTTCTGCTGCAGCCTTAACCGAATTTATTTATTTTTATACATGAGATGGTACTAATTATTTTCTGCACTTTACTGTTATTTATTTAGCTAAAAAAGATGCTTTGAATGTGGCTAGTGTGTGCAGAACATTTACTATATGCAAATATCCACAATATAATAACTGGAGGAAGAAGTTAGATGACAGTCTTGTCCCCACAAGAGTTTCAAAGAGTTAATCATACTGCTATAAGAATGAATTTAGCTTTTCTCATTTTTATTTTTTATTTTTGGGGGTTTTCTTGTACATCATCTCTGGCTGTTGTGTGCAGGGTACAGGCCAAGGGAGAGGACCCTCCAGACATTGTTTGCTTAAAAATTTAGCTGATGAGACTCGTAGCCGATCCACTAAGACAAGCTTGACAATTGACAGGAAAATAGACAGGAGTGGGGTTTTGCTGGTAACAGATCAACATTGAAGAAAGCAGATAATGAAAAAGTACCTTGAGGTCTCTTTCTTCATTTTGAATACACACACACATACACAATGTTTAGGTCGTTGGACATGTGTGACTGGAACATGGTTTTGAGATAAAATTACTGTCGCGGATATTGAAATTTTCGTTGCGCGGGGTACAAAATAGAAACCCCTTTTATTTTAGGCCTTAACTTTGCCTTGAGAAAGAGACCACTCTTTTTTATTGAGCCTTGTCCTGATGTTAAGAACAAGCAAGATTATATGACTTGTTGAGCAACCTTCTTTGTTAGATCCTTCCTTGATCCTAACTATAGGTAGCTAATACATGGTTCTTGCTTCTCCAATACTCATGGGCCAAGCTTCCTGGTATTTGCATTCAACAGTCACATTTCTAGGTTTATAGATTTATGAATGTGGGACTCCATCTTGAAGTGGTGACAAGGTAGATGATAAAACTCGGCCTCGGGTAATTGAAAGAACTGATCCAATGGAGAGAACTCAATTAGTTCTGCAATTTGACTTTCAATGAAGAACATCATGCTCAATGAAGATCATAATGATCTCCAAACAGGAGAATGCACATCCATCAGATCATTTAGGAAGATTTACTTGGGACCCTCCTCCCGTTTACTCAAGTCTATTTACATAAGTAAATGATGCAAATTGCACAGCGGGCGCATCATGGCTATCTCCCGATGCCCAATAATGGACGACATCTATTTAAATGGTCACTCATATTCGCGGAAACCACTCTCCAGGATCTAGGATTAGTTTGAGATTTGGAAGCATCTCCGTTACTCACTGATTATCCATAGGTCTTATCATTAGTTATCCAACCTTTTCCTCAGCTAATAATGCTTCTGCACATATTCTTAAATAAAGCCATCTTTTAGTTGCAGCAGAGTACCTGTTGGTGACTGTTCAACTGGAACTTTATTAACTGTACATTATTGCTCTTCTCTGCATATATCATAGGCTTAGTTTCAATTTTTTAGAATTCAATGTACAAAATAATGTGATATCTGCCAGGCCACTTGTATATTCTTGAAATGTGTAATTTTTTCAATTGTTAGTGGGTCTTGAAAAGCGCTTTTTCGTTTTTTGCTAATTTTTTTAAAAAACTTAATTAGCATCCTAAAACGAGCTTATTAACGAAACCTTAAATTTTTTTCACAGCATCCTCTTGAAAATGTTAAGATGCTGGGATTGGGGCACAGTGAAGTCTTGGTCAAGTTTTTAAATGGCATCAGCAGAGCAGCAATTTTGGAGAAATGACAGCTAATGCGTTGTATTAATGCTAATGACCAGACTAAGTTCCACCTTCATCAGAGGTAGCAGAGGCTTTATAGTGCCAATTATATATGTAGCCTTACCCTTTGCCTTGAAAACTAGAAAGAGATCTCTAATTTTGGCCACTGTGACTGCAATATCATAATTTCAAATATTATAAAGTCCATCAAACTTCATTTCCTTTTATCTTGTCAAGAATTAAGAAAAGTGGTCTGCAAGACTGGTCCACCAGAACCATATTGCATTTCAGTCCACTGCAGCATTTCCTTTCCATCAATAATAGCAATCTAACCCACATTTTCCTTTTCGTAAGTGGAAGAAAAGCTTCGAGCCTCTGCAAATCATCTGGGTGGATTTTTAATTTCTTTCCACGAAAAGAAATTAAAAGATGAGACCCTACAAACAAGGATTAGATCTCCCGATATATGTCTCCATATCACGTTACATCATTCATAGTATATGATGTAACAGACGATTATTTGGCATCAAATGCGATCTATTTCTCTCAAAAGCTCGCTTACAATCAGTCCCGTTGTTTGGTGTATTAATTGTGAAGTCAATGTTAGCGCATCTAACAGCCCTACTTTCCGACCCCAAAAAAAAAAAAAAACCAGTCCTACTCTTCCTCAAATTTTCCATATCGTCCGTGAAGAACCGCTTATCTAAATTTTCATGACATACAGGTGTCGATCGATTCGAGAACTTTTTTATGGGTAGATTGCATCAAATCTATAGGAGAAGATATTTCCAATCTTAGAAGAGGAAGAAAAGAGATGGTCACATGGTAACTTGCGGTTGGTGTTGTAGGGTGACTGGGGAGTTTATCATTAGGGTAGGTGTCCTTCTAATCAAGAATATGTCCCTGTTCTTTCACTCCTTTCAATAAGGGCACCTCAACCTTTTTTTTTGCCCTTTCACCTCATATGAAAGCTTCTCTCTGCTTTTTTTTTTAATTTTAATTGTCAATTGGCATTTTCCTTTAGAGGGAGGAAGAAGAACAGGCTGGTGGAGAATGAAGGGATCATCATTTGTTTCACCAACCATTGGCATTATAACATTCGGTGTCTATCCCACTTTTTAAGAGTCCACTGTTTGTTTGGTTTTGTTTTGGTTTCTGCATCACCAATTTTGACACTCCATCGGATGCTATGTTACTTTCACACTTTAAACTTGAAGTCAAAAGCATTATTATATGTACGTGATGTTAGACGTCAAGGTTCATATCTCACGTTCCTCCCTAGTGTGCTTATGCAATGTATGTGCGTGATGCTCGTCTCTTGAATAGGTTACATCGGTGTTCTGCTTCACATGTATGGTTCGATTTTCGCACGACAATGGTTCGACTCTTTTCGCGACCAGAGAACGTTTGGTCGGGATGGCTCGATGAACCGTCTCGGCTCATTCGGTATCCATTAGAGTTTTTTAGAAGATCAACATCGTGTAACGATTATCAAGCCTCGAGGCCAGTTAGGGGAGTTAAGAGAGCCTTAGGGGACCGTATTCCCCATGCTATGGGCCTGTTTAGTGAGTACCTTTCTCAAGCCTAATTATGAAAAGGTTCATTTAAACGGAAAAAGAGGCAAAGAGGGATATCATGCTCTTCATTAGTTTCTTTTTACTTTCGTTGGATTGATGCAATCGAAGAAAAACAAATCAAGTAATGAGAAAATTACCAAAAAAAAATCCTAAATCTATTGTACCAATGCCAATTCAATCATAAACCTTTTAATTTAGACAATTTATCCTAAACATTTTGAAAATTTGTCAATGCAGTATATCTGGTCAATTTTGACTGAAAATCGTTGACATGGACATTAGTCATCCTATTTGGCACGGCCGCGGTAACATGGACTATTTTTTTGAATTTTTTTATATTTGTATTTTCTTTTTCTTTTTTTCATTCTTTCTCTACAAGTATCCTGGGCCTCGACGATGGTAGGTAATCAACAAAGGGCGACCTCACTAGCCTTGGGCGAGGCTCGCCCTCCCCAAATCTGGCAAGGTCAAGCCTCACCAGAGGCTAAAGAGTGCTCGCGAGGCTCAACCTCACCAGCCTTGGGTGGGCTCACTTCGCTAGATCTGACGAGGTCAAGCCTCACCTGAAGCTGGCAAGGCCACCGACCATTGCCAAGGCCTAGTGACTGACAAAGAAAGAAAGAAAATAAAAGGAAAGAAAAGAAAAGAAAAAGAAAATATAATTAAATGGATTAGTGCAATTGAAGTTTTAAAACTTGTTACAAAAGTACAATTAAGTCTTAAAACTTTAAAAAAGTGCAATTGAATCATAAAATTTGTCAAATTGGTTCAAACAAGTTTTTCCGTTGATTGCACTTTTTGAAATTTTAAAATTTGATTGCACTTTCGTGACAAATTTTAGAACTTGATCGCTTTTTTTTTTTAAGTTTTAGAACTCAATTGCACTTTTGTGATAAAATTTAGGACTTGATGACACTTTTTAATAGTTTAAGGACTCAATTGCACTTTAGTAACAAGTTTTAGAACTACTAGTGCATTTATCCCTAAAAAAAATTACAAAAAATTATCTACATCAGCGCAAACCGTGTCACATAGGATGGCCAGTATTCACATCAATGATTTCTTATTAAAATTGGCCAGATGAACTACATTAACAAATTGTCAAAAGGTTTATAACTCAATTTACCAAATTAAAAAGTTTATAACGAAATTGACACAAATATAATCAATTTATGACTTTTTTGATAATTTTTTCCCTCAAGTAATGAACCCTCTTGAAGATTGCGATTGAGAACACACTTGATTGCAGATGCATAAGCTGGATCAGAATCCACGCAGCTTTTGGAGTCGGAAGTTCATTATGTACTAGAAGCGTCAAATGATCCCTCTAAAAAAGATGAGAGCTCAAGAAAATCCTTTTGTTTCTTTAGTTTTTGGTAAACGAACTGATGAAGATTTAGGATCCATTTATTTCGTGCAAAATAAAATATTTAAAAACATCTTTTAAATTATTTCACTTTAAATAATTAATTAACAAAATATATGTTCATTATCGATGATAACTTATTCCTAAATATTTTCATGGACATTGAAAACATTTTTTATTTATTAATTTTTATAAGTGATACAAGTGATTCATTTTTAAGAATATTTTTTTCCAACCATGAGTTTTCCGTGAAACAAAGGAATTCTTAAGGTGCATTCGTTTCACCAAAATTCTTGTTATCAATTTAAGAAAAACGGTTAATTTCTCATTTCTATGATGATTCCAAAAATGTTACTTCCTTCTTGCCAAGAGGAGAAATTTTCTCCAAATCTAAACATGTTATTTTTGTTTTCTGTCGATCGATTAGTTTTTCGTCATCCAAAGAACAGAAAAAGTCAAAAAAAATTTCCGAAAACGAAGCCTTAAAGTAATTGGAGAGCTCAGGAATCATACGGCTGGTTGTTTTCTAGCCTCCAAGTTGATCAATTTCGCAGCAAGTACTAGCGAACGGACAATGGATGGTTGAAAGGTTCAGGAAGAGTGAGATAGGCGGATCCTGCGAGAACTGAACCGTGAGCACTATAGCATCACATGCTCTCAGCCTCTCATTGCCAACGTCAGCTGTGGTCCGTGAGATGTGGGAGCCATTATAGGCTTGGGCTCGAGCTCCACACAACCAAGCGACCTTTCTTCAGTGTCATTAAGCTCTACTTACGGTTCCGCTGCCCGCCGAAACAGAGCGGAAAGCACCGCTCCAACGAGCATTTCTCACTCTTGGCTGGAGTGCATTACTACACGGCCCCTTAGAGGTGCCGACCGTAATACAAAGTTGTCGTCATCCGAGTTACAACAATCATATCACTGGACAACAAGTAAATAGAAACTCCAACCGCAACACTGACTGATCTAAAACATGCGAGACACTAAACCAACATTTTATGTTTTATAATCCGATAAAGTGATCCCAGTTACATTGCCGGAATAGAGAATTCCTTGCATGTAGAGAAAGACCTGAATGGACCGAAAGAAAAGAAAAGAAATAGGTGCGCTTCTCTCACGCCTTGCTGTCTATGCTCATCGGTTCAGGCTCCTTAGCCACAGCCTTCTGCACGTACACAAAGTTAATAAAGCCTCAGCAATGGCCAGGTAATGACAGATGATGATGTCTATGGTCTTATCGATACAAGGATTTCCCGATAGGGAAGTTCTTTCTGAGTCTTACCTCAACAGGCTCTAGTTTACTCATTTTGGCAAACATATTGCCATAGAACTTGGCATCCTTTTTGTTGTACTCCTTGACCTTCTCCTTCAATACTTTATACTCCAGTTTCACATCCCTGTTTCGACAAGGCAAATTAAGTGTGTAAGCACCATATTTCTGCATACACCATATTTCCGCACACAAAAGAAACATCTCAAAGGAGTAAAAAGAGTTACCTATTGTCAGGATCAATCTCTAGCGCCTTCTTAATGTCAAATTCAGCCAAATCAAGGTCAGCCAGCTGAATGTAAGCCTGTGCTCTCCGATAAAGAGCCTTCACATTCCTGCTATCCAGCTCCAAAACCTGAGACACAGAATCAAACATGAGATACCATTCATGCATCACACCCAGAGCTTTTGTAATGGCACGAACAAGGAAATGCTACAAACCTTGGTGCACAGTTTCTCAGCCTGCTTGTAATCTTTGAGTTTTAGCTTGCATGCTGCATCATTCAGATTGCAAGCAACTTTCAGTGCCTTCGCTTGTTTTTTCTCATCCTCGCTAAAGGAGGTATCGTATTCTATGTACTTCACAGCCTGCAAAATAAAGGAACAAAATGCTTAGCTACAAACAATATCAATATCCACTAAAATAAGAGAAATTACCAGGTAAAGCTTATCCAGGTAAATTCCCTGCTCAAGATTCTAGCTTTTCTGACAACCCTCTGACCAGCAAGCAGTTTGTCATTTTACCAAATACCCAATTTACGAACTAGAACTAGAAAAAGAATATTCACAATGGGTGGAGAAATTAAGGGCGCGAATGACAACACTTTTGCTCTAGAAATTAACTTTTGGCCAGAAGTTGATCTTTCTACTTTTGCTCCAGAAGTAGATTTCTGAGGAAAAATGTGTTTGATAAAACAGGAGAAATTTCTGTTTCCGGAAAAATAATAATAATATTTTAATATTTTTCGAATTTTTTAATTAATTTTTATCTTTTTTCCTTCCTTCTTGCTTCATGCACAGCAAGAACTGTGGCCAGCGAGCTGCCAGTGACAGTTGCAGCCTTGCCCGCGGCTGGCGAGGCATGGACGACTTCGCCCCGCAACCGGCGAGTTGCGGGTGACACTGACCTCACGACCCATTGTGAGTCCAGCGACCCATCGCGCCTCATCGCGAGCTTCGATGATGCATCGCGAGCCTTGCCATGGCCTCGCTCGCAACTCGCCAGCCGCAGGCAAGACCACCTTTGCCTGCGGTCGGCAAGGCCATGGCAAGGTTGCCTCACCTGCGGCCCTTGCCCGGCCACACTTCTAAACAAGAAGGAAAAAATAAAAAATAAAAAAAAATTCCAAAATATTATTATTTTGGCCAGAGGGCTCCGACTTGCCAAATGGACTGAATTGGCACAAATGCAAAAGGTTAATGACTCAATTGACAAAAAAAATTGTTCCAAAAGTAGAGAAGTAAAAAAAAAGTTGGTTCTTTTTTTGGGGGAAAAACAACTTGTAGAGAGAAAAGGCACTTCTTGAGTAGAAAAAAGAAGTTTTATCAAAAGTATTTCTACTCCAGAAGTGAAAGTCCTCCAGAAGTAGAAAACTGAAATTGCATTAATAAACAGATTTTTGCTCTAGAAGCATTACTATGCGCGCCCTAAGAAACTCTGAAAACCTTCAACTACAAGGAAAACCTCAATTTAAACCGGCAATTGAGAATCGACTTTCCTTTTATACCATACTGACATATAATACAAAATGGCATCAATTAAAAAAAGGTAAATGCCACCAAAAATCCCAAACTTTGCTTTCTGTAACACATTTACCTCAAACTTTTTTTGTGACATAAAAAATCCCAAACTTTGCCCTCTGTGATACATTTATTCCAAGCTTATACAATGTGACAAATTTACCTCAAACTTCTTTTTGTGACACAAAAATCCCAAATTTTTATCCACGTGACACATTTACTCCAAAAAATTATCTAACCCAAGGACATTTTCGTCTTTTACTTTTTTATTAAATAGAATATTTAAAAATATTTTTAAAAAGCAAAAAGGGGGGGGGGGGAATCAAGGGCAAGGGCGGCAGCCCTCACCACCACTGCCCCCCCTCGGAGAGGGCCGACAGGTAGGGGTGAGCATGGGCTGGGTGGGCCAGTCCTAGACGTGGAACCTGTTCCCGACCCTATTATAAACGGTTCCCACTTTTTGAGACCGGGACCCGACCCTATTTGCCTGGACCCTGTTTTGGACCCGACCCTGTTTTTTCGATCTGAGAACCCTTTTTACACAATTTTTCCTTGATCCTGTAAAGATTTATGTAAAGTGAGCAGTGTTTTTTTAGTCATCGAGCGTCAAATGGACTAATTAACGAGGAGACTCTAGCAATTGTAGTGATTGGCATACAGGTGTATAGTCTACTCTAAATTTATGATAGTCTATTCTAGGATTTTTTATTTTTTTTACAAAACTGGTCCTATAAAACCGGTCCGGGTGGGCCTTCACCCAGAGCTGGTTCTCGGACCGGTTAGAACCAGTTCCCGAAATTTGGAACCGGTTCCCGAACCAATTTTCTAAGTGGGCCGATCCGAGAACCGGATGAACCCGGTCCGGTTGCACACCCCTACCAACAGGGGTTGCCGAGCCCTCGCCTGTAGCTGGGCAACGGTTGCCGGCGACCTCTCCGGCGAGGGGAGGCAAGGGCTGCCACCTTCGCCCCTGATTCATCCCCCCTTTTCTTTTTTGCTTTTTAAAAATATTATTAAATATTCTATTTAATAAAGAAGCTTGGGGGTAAATGTGTCTTTTTATTTCAAGTGAAGTAAATGTGTTACACAAATATGAGTTTGGGGTTTTTGCTATTACAGAAAAAAGTTTGGGACAAATGTAACATGAAGGCAAAGTTTGGGATTTTTAGTGTCACAAAAAAAGTTTGGGGTAAATATGTTACAGAATGCAAAATTTAGGGTTTTTTGTGGCTTTTTTCCATTGAAAAAAAGCAACCATGCTCAAGCCTAAAGCACAATCAACCAGCCACGGAACAGAGGATATAAGCAACAAGCAAAAACTAAACAGTGCTTGATTTGACCCAAACAAACGGCAGCAATGCAGGAAACAGGAGACAATCATGTCAACTTCCAACAGAAATAAATGATGAGCAAGGTTCCTCATAACATGTTACTAGGCCTGTGCTCTGTCAGGACTCAGAAGTCAGATTTGAGAATTATCAGCCTCTCCACTTAGAGAAAACAATTCCCCGTTGCAAGTGCTTTAAATAATGGAACGCATGATAGCTAGCTAACCATGCAAATAGACAAGATGTACCTTTTCATATCTTTTGGAAGCCCTTGCATACTTCCCTGCCTTAAAAAGAACATTTCCTTCTTCTTTCTTCTTGCCTGCAGCCTCAATCTTCTCTTCAGTATTCATGTCCCACGACTCCTTGTCCTAAACATTGAATGTTTAAATATATTGTATTGGTGTCCTGAAGTTTACAACAAGGATTTTGCAATAGCACCACATGAACAAGAGCCTGCTAACATACCTTGACAAAAGAGACCAACTCCACCTCATAATACACAGTTGAATTAGGAGGTACCACAGCCAGATCCTGCTTAGACTCGGAAGATCCGAAAGCATACTCAGGTGCAACTGTCAGCAAAGCAACCTCTCCCTTTTTCATGTTTGTCACAGCTCTGTCAAGCCCATCGATTACTTGTTCTGTCAAGAGAACAATCTTCAGCTAACCAATAGACTAAAGTAAAGCAGACAAGTAACACATCCAACAAGTTCAATTACCTTCATCGGTCTTGAACTCGAATAACTCCTCACTATCATCATGGCCCTTCTTCACGAATATTGTACCATCTTGCAACTTCCCAATCAATTTCACTGTCAACTCAGAATCACACACATCAGCAACCACCGAGGCCATTGTGGAAATCATACCGAATTACTTTCAGTTTGCACTACAATTCTTAGGTTACTCAAATCAAGAAGTGGATCATCTTATCCATAGGACATAAGAAAAGTTTGGGCACAAAAAGAAGTACCTTTAACTACAGCTCCTTCATTAGGCTTCTCATACCCTTCCCCTTCCTTGAGGATCTTTTTTATTACTTTCTTGTCGTCGGTCACTTCAGACACAGTCTTCCATGATACCAACTCTAACGTGATTTGAAGAGTGGCATTAGGTGGAACAGCACCCTCATCACCAGAAGCTGGCTTACCTTTCTCACCGAATCCATCTACAAACAAGATCTAAAATTAACAAAAAGAACCCCAGTGGAATGCTCCACAAGAAAAAAGAGATAGAGGAAAGAAGTTCAGCTTACATTGTGGCTTGACTGTCAAAAGAACTTTCTCTCCCTTTTTCATTGTCTTGACAGCATTAGCAACTGCTGGGCAAAAATGTCCTACAGGAAAGGGAAAGGTACAAGGGTTAGTACTATACAAATGTGCAGGACAGCAAAAAGAGTACACTCTTTACCAAAAATTATTCACCTTCTCTGACAGTGAATTCCACTCCATCAGACTTTGCAACTGTGGTACCATCTTCCAGCTGAACCTCATACTTGACTGCATAAACAATAAGCCAATTCCATCAGCATCTTTTCGATTCACAAATTCCTGATAAAAATTATCAAAGAGGAGGAATTAAATAAACACCTAATACTTCATCAAGATCTTTAGGACTTTCCCATTTTTCGCCTTCCGCCAGAATTTTCTTGAATACACCACCGTCCTTGCAAATATCCTTGATACTCGTCCAAGAAAGCAGTTCAACATCAAATTGCAGAGTTGCATTAGGAGGTATGGTTGGAGGTGAGCCAGAATCGCCATAAGCTAGCTCTGGAGGTATGGTAAAAATAGCATTTTCCCCCTTCTTCATTGTCTTGATACCTTGATCCCATCCCTTTATCACTTGCCCTGCAAGCGCAACAAATTCATTCCAAAATCAACACCTACTTGGCCAACTCCCTTGACCAAAATAAGATAAACAAGGCTCCATTCAATAAGAAGTGCAAGATGATCAAAATTGAATAATACAGTTGAGAGAATTCTCTAGGTCCACGGACATCATACTATTGATAGACATATTGTCCAAGACTCACATAAGAGAAACCTTTGCCACCCACAATGTCAATCAAGAGTATCACTTTTGATGACTCAGCCTAGTCGGGCAATTCATCAGACAGGGCGAGTTTAGGTTTAACAGAAGTCGTAATGTCTTTGGTGTAAAAGCATCTTGGGAAACACAGTCAACTAAAAAATAACAGAACCATGCCAATGATGACCAGTCAATTATGCAGTATTTATTTATGTCTATCCAAATCTCTTGTTATTTTTTCATTTATTTATCACATTTCTTCTCAATCCTTCTACCAATTTCAGATCTTGCTACTGGATGAGCTAAACCCGTTCATTCAGTCATTCATGCTGTCCCTGCATCACCCTCCATCAACTAGCAGCAGACCAGCAGCATAATCCATCATGTGGGATTATAAAAAGAATAAAGGCTGAGGACCTATGAGAAGAGGACATTAAATTGTTTGACATATTCCCCATCTACTTCAAAAGATTCAGTTTATCAAATTGGCTTTCTCAAACAATGCCAAACGATGTACTAGTAACACCATCATCTAACCAACTTACCGTTATATGACCATAAAAAGACCACAGATATCAAAGAAAGCAGCAGCGTGACAAGACCAGTATTCAGAATGAGATAAGAGTGAATAAATGAACAGCAGAACATCCATATAAGATTTTCACCATCTCCAGACATACTCAAGAACAAGGAGGCAGAGGATAACTTTAGTCCGCAAGTCATATTTCCTGACTAGATTAACCTCCCAGGCTAGAAAACTCTAGAATCTTAGTCAGGCATCTATTTTCAACATACACTAGAACAAATATGCTACTCATCCTGTTAGAAAAACTAATGATACGCATATGTCAGCAGTTACAGACCAACATTCATTATATTTCAGCATCACCTCAAACTGATATTCACTATGGACCATAAAGATACATCCCATGACCACCATAATTAGGAAGGCACTTCCAATACACAGAGATGCTCCAATTCATGCTAAGCAAAGAGTTTTATCCAGACTAATAGGATCTCAGCATATACAAAATTATCTCCACTTCTTCTGTAGAAGCTTGCAGATAGATAAAACAGTAATTAATAATGTCATCGATCCAGCCACAGCCACGATAGTAGAGAAGGTAAATTTGCATCGGCCTGGACTAGAGACAGTAGATAAAACCCACATTGAGTAGTGGGTATAGCCACCACATATCCCCGCGTCAGCTAATAAAGAACTTCTCAGAGATAAACCACTCCCTTCAATTTTCCTCGAATAATCACAACACCATTGCGTAGCCAAATATAGTAAACTCTTGATGATTGTGGCCAAACCAAAAAGCAAATGGTCAAAGGAAAGTCTAAGACCTCCAGAGAGTTAGGATCCATTAAGAGGATGAGATATTCTCAATTACAGGTCGTGCCACACACATAAACCCGTTCAACTAGGCCCTTCCACTCGGACACTATTACTCAATATCAGCGAAATACCATCCCATCAAGAAAACCAGTTCCTACCTACTAAAGCACTACCTTGCCTCCCCGTCAGTAGTGTTTAAGCCATTCTCAATGCAAAAACTCATTCGTATTTCCAAGAACCAATGAACAGAAAATGCACCTTCACAGCCCAATTAGATTCTGGATTAAGCAACTGAAGAACTTCCACAATCAGAGCAGAGCATACTGAGGACGACTTTAATTCACTGAGCTAACAATCACGATAATTGCACAGAACTTGGAAGCCTCACCTTGGCCAAGAGTGAACTTGAAAGGAGTCCCGCGGTCCCGACTAGAATCGAATTGAGTGCCATCAAGGAGCGTCCCGGTGTAATGCACTGTAAATCAAGACAACCACAAGGAAGAACCAATGAGCTCAACCACCTCCAGAAACGAAAACGACAAAGCTAACACGCAACGCATCCGACGAGCGACGATCCCAAAAGAAGAAACCCCCCACCTTCAACCTCGTCGCCATTATCAGGAGTCTCCCAGCCCTCGCCTTCCTTGACGAGCTTCTTCCTGAGGCCCTGCTTGCCGATCTCCTTCTCCTCGCCGGCCTTCATGATGGGGTAGTCGTCGTCGGGGAGGTCGAAGTCCTCGTTCATCTCGTCGGCGGGCGGGATGTCGAAGTCATCGGCCATGTTCGCCGGAGCTCGCCCGAGAGGGGGGACAGCGGAGCGGAGCGCGAGCTGCAACGGATCGCGAAGCGAGAGGGTTCACGCGAACGGAATCTGGTGGCGTCGAGAAGCGAGCGAAGCTTGGGGGTAGAGAGAGAGAGGGAGAGATTTTATACGGCGTCGAGAGGGAGGCGATGGAGATGGAGAGGGGGAGGTTCTAGAGAGTTCGGCGCGAGGGTTTTGGGGGGCGAGTGAAGAGGAGGAGGAGGATGACGAGAGAGGACTTGCGAGAGTCAGGATGGTTCCAGAGAGTCCAACTCTTTTTCTTTTTAATTTCTTCCTTTAATAAAATTTTTATTTTATATTATTTTTGCTATTTGGGGTTGCAGAAAAATGAAAACGAAGTAGACAGGGTAACAGAGAGAGAGAGAGAGAGAGAGAGATCGCTAATGGCATCCATAAGAACCCCTTCACTTTCGTGATCCCGATTCGATTTCATACTCATGCTACCCTCGGTATAAAAATTGATCCCTCGAAGGAGGAGGAATCGGTGAGAAGTACAGTAGAGAGAAACGATGGGTCGGATTCCGTTTCGAGCTCGGAAAATATTTGATCAAACAAGCTCGTGAGCAGATAATCGATGCTAGTTCACATTGTGTGGCCTATTTAGACATCCCGGGATTTTCGTGGAAACTCTAGGGTATTTTACGATGAATGGACGAAATCGGGTAGGACAATCTAACAAATTCTCGATAGCTCTTATTAGGCGCTCAAATTAACATAACCTAAAGTTAAGTCTTGAATACACATAATGGGGAGGTACCCCTTAAGGTTGAGAAATCTCGTAAGTGTTCATCTGTATTCTCAACGGCACCGATACGTTAAAATAAAAAAACACATTCAGGCAGCCCGTCGAGTTACCGGAATAAAAACACCCTCTTCTAAGATGAGGAGGACCTGGTTATCATGTATCCAGGTCCAAGTCCTCCAACGACCCTTAGGAAAAACCCTGGTTACCTGGTTAGTGGTTACATACGAGTTTTTGGGGCAAATGGTGTTTTTCCTGATAAGGTACATGTCACAAGCTTTTTCATGCATCGAATGGACTGGCTCAATGCAACGACCCAAGATCTGTTTGTAGGGCTCCCACGCCTGAAAATAGACCAACGTTGTTCGGCGGGGAAAACCCTCTCACTTTGGCCCACACGCTCGTTGGGGGAAAGCCCTCATATTCTTAGTTTTTTTCTTTTTATCACTGATTTTGAAGGGAAGTTTTGACCAAAAAAAAAAAATAGAAAGAAAGAATGGAAGTTTTGACAATTAGATAAAGAGCGACGTTAAGACATACTAATTCCGATCATCCCAAACGATATACTAAATGACGTGGCAAATAGCGATTGAGTGGTTATTTAAGGCTATATTTGTTTCGCGAAAAATATTTTCCTCTTTTTTCAGCGTTCTAATTGTTTAGAAAATTAAGTCAACGGAAAATCTATACTTAAATTCAGGAAAATGATTTTTTTTTTGGTAATGTAAATTTAGGAAAATGATTTCATCTCTCAAAAAATTAGAAATCATTTTACAAAACATGATTAGACATTGACACTTAGACCAAAGACTCTGTGTTTGGGCATAGGAACCCCAACATCGATTCCCAAGTGTAGAGGCTAGGGCAAGGCTTGGGACCCCAGTACCCTTGATCGGCTCCCCAATGCTTGGGCCAAGATCCATAGAGATCGGGCTTGGGACCCTAGTGTCCATGCCCGAGTCCCCCAGCACTTAAGCCTATCATCAAAGCCAGGCCCAAGTCCACAAAGGCCGACCTTAAGGCTCCGATGCATGTGCCCTAGCTCTCCGACGCTTTAGCTTGGGTTAATAGAGGCCGGGCCTGGATCCACATAGGTGAAGCCAGGAACCCAATGCATGGGCCTGGGTCCACAACACCCAAGTCCGAGTCCATAGAGGCCAAGCTTAGACCCCCAGCACACAAGCTTAGGTCTATCAAGGTTGGGCCATGGACCTTAATACCCATGCTCGAGTCCATCAAGGCAAGCCTTGGGACCCAGTGTGTGACATTCGGAATTTCCTACCTAAGTTAATAATATGAATATAAATATACTAAATATCACACGTGAAATCTTAGTTGGATTATTAGCTTTGTAGCGCAGAAAAAAAATCTGAAAGGTATTTTTCGTGCCAAAGGTTTTGAGAATGCAATTTGATTAGAATTTAATTAATAGATATTTGTACATTGGTTGATTATACAAAGTAATGGTGATATATGTATCGGATAATTTCTCGGGTAGAAATTTACCGAGTTGTGATTCTACAAGCATTTGGTAACTCTCACTAAACATTGTAGTGGGTGCAAAAAAAATATTTTGCGTTATCAATGTTTATAAGGGACACCGATTTCCTTGTTTATATACTGATTGATATACAATATATCTTAATAACTTGTCAAAATATCCTAATTTGCTCCGCGAAGAAATACTTTTAACCAAAAGTGGTTCTTCAATTTTTTATTAAAGAAGACAGATTTTGCGGCGATTCTGGACAGGAACTATCATAGGTACACAAGGAAATCAACCACTTCGCCTAAAACGGAACTTAAAGTACATGCACTTTGCCGCAATTTAATTGATGACGAAGCACTCAGAAACTATAGCAAAGATACACGCCCAATGCTGGAGATTACGACCAGATTGGGGCGACACTTACAATCACAACGTAGTCAAGAAGCTCATAGCCAGACCGCCCGTGGGGACTCCGGCCCAACCAGGGCGGGCCATGCAAGGATTCATCTTCGCTCTTTTCAACGAGAACCAAAAACCAGGCCCCACCACGGAGCGGCATTACGGGTTGCTGTACCCGAATGGGTCCCAAGTCTACGAGATCGACCTGAGCGGGAAGACAGCGCCATCAGGTCATGAGCCGTTGCCGGTGCCAACAAACAATAAGCCGTACAATGGGCGTATATGGTGTGTGGTGGCGCCAGGATCCAGCAATAGGACAGCGCTTGAGGTGGCCTTAACGTATGGTTGCTCACAAGTCACAGGTAAGCTCGCAAACAACCGAACATCGCGTGCGAACTTCCGATTATATAAACGCCGCGATTTCTGTGGGATGCTCTATTCACAATTTCTTTCGAGTGCATGTCACATTCAAATTTACCGATGTTGAATCATCCATGCTCGCAGGGGAACAAAACTTGCGAGGCGATCCGACCGGGTAAGGCGTGTTATAAACCGGATTCGTTGCTATTGCACGCGAATTACGCATTCAGATCGAACTGGGCCCAGTTCAGGAAGTCCAGCACGAGCTGTTTCTTCAATGGGCTCGCCACTCAGACCATCAAAGATCCAAGCAAGTCTCGCCAACCTATTTCCGTTCTTGCTTTATCGCATGACTTAATTCACAAGAAATCTTGGCACCTACGTATATTATCGTTCAATCTTGCAAACGAGAGACCCTTGTCGGAAGGAAAATAGCAGATTTTTGGATGTTACGTTCTTGATTGCAGGTCATGGATCTTGCCAATTTCCGAGCGTTACTCTATGAAGACAGAGGAAGATGGGAGGCTCTGTACTGTATGTACTATGATTCTCCACGCCAGTCCATCTTCTTTCCTTTACCCAAAGAGGAAAGTAAAGGGCTTGGTCGGTTATGACGGTTCTTCTTCTTCTTCTAAAGCCATTTGGGCATCTCTCTTTACTTTCTTGCTTTCTTCTTTTCCCCCCTTTTGATCTTTATCAACCGTGAATTTCCAGGATCTTGATGTTGTGATCAATGTTATGTTCTTCTAATTAAGTGCAATCAAGAAATTCCTTTGGATTTGGCGGTCCTCTCGGGCGAGTGAAGCCAGGAAGAACTGGTGGGAACTATTGACGCACAAATTGCACATGAACCATACCACAATTACGTAGATCGGTACTAGACCGGTTAAAATCGGTTCAAAACTCATTTATTAACCTAAGTTCATTGAAATGGGTTATGATGCGAACCAATTTACAACCCACTTAACCCAATTCTAACGCAAAACCCGGCTCACTATCATCACTTACTGGGATCATCGACCTTCGACTCTCATCTTCTTCTTCATCGACTCGCGGCTCTCGATTGGACGCTCTTCTCTCTCCCTCTTCCATTCCACGGATTTGATTCGCCGCCGCCCCCGCTGCCTATCTCCACCTTCGCCACGGCTCATCTCCGGTGGCCCTTCAAGAAGTTGCAGAATAATGCAAAATCGAGCAGCTATTACAAATCGTATCAAGATCACAAACACTATCTCGCCCTCGCTTACTGCTCCCAAAATCGATTCAGTTCTGCCCAATCAGCCACCGCCAAAAATCCCAATTTCGTCTCTGATTTGATAAAACCCAGCATCGAAGATTCGCAGAGCGAATGGAACGTGCAAGTTGGGAGCCCCAAAATGTTTGTTCAATCAATTAGTCTCTGTTGATTCTGGCTGGTGCGTCATGCAACAATGTCCTTCAGTAAATCATTTCTGTTGATTTTGAGTATTGCGTGCTCAAGGGTGTGCTCTGATTTGTCGTCCTGTTGGGTCTGAGGTTTATTTCGAGGAGCTTGGCTGCAAATTTAGAGTACGTTTGATAACCTGCCAGAATTTTTAATTCTCTGCCAGAAGTGATTTTGGAAGAGAAAAGCATTTGGTAAAGAATGACTTCTGGAATAGTTTTCTACTTTTGAATGAGATTTGTATTTGGTAAAGAATTGATTTTGGCATACAGA
>BCNH02000011.1:25497691-25530524 GCA_001662345.2 Metrosideros polymorpha var. glaberrima | reverse complement strand
TCGGACGAGCGTGAAGAGATGGGCGGTCCTCAAATACTTTCTCATCCTTTCCTTCATGTCGGCACCCGAAGTCCAAGGACACAAGGCAGAATATAGGCCGGGCCCCAGAGAAGGAGTTTCTATAATCGCCGGGACAGGGGCACCGCTTTCCGAGACAACCTTGTTGAGCGAAGTGATGATTCCTCCTTCGTACACTTTGCCTTTGATCCCAGTCAGATTCTCCGGGAAATAGCCCCAGGCGAAAGCGCATGGGTGCAAATGCAGGTTCCTCCCGATGTTCGGGTTCTTCAGGCCACTTGAGATCAGCAACGGCGGTGTCGAGACTGCACCGCATGCGGCGATCGTCACTTTAGCCTCGATGTGAATCTCCTCTGTAATCTCCTTACTGAGGACAGATGATGCAATCACTCCTGAGCATTTTTTGGTTTTTTCTCCATGTCGAGTATTTTCCATCATGAGCTTCTTGGCCTTGCAACCCGTCAAGATGACCGCTCCATTTTCGACTGCGTCGACCAACCATGTTGAATCGGTCCCCTTCTTGTCCCCTGTCCTACACCCATAACAGCAGGATCCACAGAAATGACCCTCTGATGAATTCCTAGCGACAGCTTCGACTTTCAAGCCAAGAGTCTCACACCCTTTCCTGAGAATTTGATTCTGAAACCCTTCCTGTTCACATTTCTGAGTGACACCAATCTTCTTGCACACAGCATCCATAGCAGACACATAGTCAGGTGTTCCGAAAAGCCTTATCTTGTGATCCGCCGACCATTCCTTCAGGACATGGCTTGGGGTCCTGATGCAAGCTGACCAGTTTACGGCCGACCCACCTCCCACGGTGGAGCCGGCAAGGACCACGATCTTCCCGTCGACGGTGGAGAGCAGTGCGCCAGATTCATACAGCTGATCCAGTGACGGCCCTTCTAGGGACGAGTAATCCTGGGAAACGAAGTAATTGCCCTTTTCGAGAACCACCACTTTTTGGCCAGAGCGTGCGAGGACTGCGGCCGCGACACCTCCGCCGCAGCCGGAGCCGATGACAACGACGTCGCACTTAATCCTGACGGCCTTGTGCTGCGGAAGTTGAGAGACTTCGAGTCCCTTCTGGGTGAGGGATTGAATGAGGGATGAGTCGGTTTCATGCACGGTTTCCACGAGGCCTCTCTTCCTTATTATGGGACTTGTTGGGTTTCTCTCTGGTGTCCACTTGGTATCCGATTGCTTCCCATGTCGGGTTACTGGAGTTTTCATCTGTCTGCAAGAGAAAACAAGGAGGAAGACAAAAGAAGAAGAAGAAAAGAATTAAATCAATGTCTGTGTATGATTTTTAGCGTGGCACCGTATACTTCAAAAGTTTTGGACGGCCCTACTTTTTTTTTTTTCTTTTGGTGATCCGTTCTAAAAAGAACAAATTTTTTCAAAGTTGTAAATTTCTAAAGTGTTAATAAACGTAAAAAAACTGTTGGCAAAAAAGAAAAAAATTAGGGAAAAGTATTAAAAAGTTCTAGATCTATTACATTTGTACAAATTCAGTACTAAACATTTCAATTAAACAAATTTAGTCATAAATCTTTTATATTAGTTCCAATTGAGTCTATCCGACCAATTTTGACAAGAAATTACTGACATGAACGCCAGCGGTTCTATGTGATGCGGCTGACGCTGACGTGAACATTTTTATTTTTCTTTTCTTTTCTTTGCTCTTTTTTTTTTGTTTGGATTGAGGCTGGCTAGGGCCCCATGCCCTTGTCGTATTTGGGAGTCATGGCCTCGCCAAACCCTGGCAAGGGGCAGCCCCCAATGTTGGCGAGGGCGTGACGATCCTCAATCCAAAAAAAAAAAAGTAAAGAAAAAAAGAAAAACCAAACAATTAAAAATACTCACATCAGCGCCAACCACATCACGTAGGATCGCCAGCGTTTACATTAGCTATTTTTGGCCAAAATTGGCCAGATGTAATCAATTGACACAAATGCAAAAGGTTTATGACTAAATTGGTCCAATTGAAATATTTAAAACTGAATTGACACCAATACAATATATTTAGGAATTTTTTGATACTTATCCCAAAAAAATTATAAGTCGCATAACTTGTAGATAACCACTTAGTTATTAAGAAATTATCAACAATTCTTATATTTTATCAACTTTTATTTGCTTTTCTTATTAACTCCTTAAATTAATCAATTGTCTTTTTTTCAATTTAATTATCATTATCAACTCTCATTTGACTTACGTCATGACATTCTTTTTACTTTATCAATTTTTATTATCTTTTACTAACTATTATCTATTTTTTTCCAAACACCTCTTACTATCTTTTTTTTTTCCATTCAGTTACTCAATTCATTTTCTTTCTTAAATTTACCTGCTATACTGTTGAGTTTCCACTTTTCTTTGCCTTGCTTATCAACCCTTTTCTAGGAATTTTGTGTTTCAAACTCTTATTTGATAACTTAGTAATTTAATTGGAGAAAAGTTTATAAATCTCTTAAAGTAAAGTTAATAATTTCGTATAAAAATTGATAACCCAATAGCTTGCATTAAATTCATATAAAAGTCAACGATCAATTTTTCTACCATCACTGATTAAAGTCTGCGAGCATGGAAAAGGATTTGTATTTTTAGCACGGAACAATGAAATTCTAGCCTTTATTGAATTCGGTTTACAGAAATTAATTCACAAAATGATGCGATTTGGATGTTTATTAAGCGTTTCACATGACCCACTCCTTAAAAGTGCACGTTGCCAATTTGCCACTGTCATTTATGAAATGATTTGGTGCAAACCATAGAGACTCAAAAGAAGAAGACAACAGCAAAACCTCACCCTGGTGTAGAAGATGAAGAGGCAGTAAAGTTTGATCATCACGAAGACAACCCTCAAGGGAACCACGAACTTCTGTCTTGACCAATTCATGAGAACCCTCTCTCTGCTCGCCACGGGCATTTCGGAGAAGTTGAGGATGAACGGCCATGTCGAAGCCAGGCAAGAGCCCCAGCACAGCACGAGTGTGCCCAGCCTGAAGGACAGCATCTTCAGCACTATGCTCACCATGAAGACGGCTTGGCGTTGAGCCCTCTTCGTCAAGAGCTCTGCAACCTGCTCTACATTGTCATGGAAGGAATCAGAAACGAACGTGTGCCATAGGTTTCTGTTAGAAGGGAACTGTTGCAGGAAACCAGAGTCTACGAAATTGGGTCGGTGTAACAATTAGTTTTCCACGAGAAAGATTTAATTGAAGTAATGTTTGGTTACATCTAATAACAAATGTGTATTTACTTCATTTTCATTAAACAACATTTGTCATGTCTAACCGGTAGTTACACTTTTTAATTTTATTTTATCGGTCAATAATTCTTTTGACTTGAATATCAACTGATCAAATCAAACCAATGAAACGCATCTTAAAATGTTAATAGTAAAATGTACTTATTCATCATTTACATATTAAGAGGCCAAAATAAAAAGGAGAATTTTTTTTTAAAAAGAACAAATGCATGAATTTTATCAAAGCACTTTAGAACCTAGATGTATTCATATATTTAGGTAACTCGATATATTTATCACTTCCCGAACGAGCTTTCAATTGAAAAACAAAAACCAATTTCAAGACAACTTTTTCTTAGGAGTGACTTTGAAGATAGCTTTACAAAATCTCGATTAATTTTCTTGTAAAGAACGAGTCGATGCACTCTTTCCACGCCAAAATTTCCCTCCATTAATCTAAGAATGATAGATAGACAAAATAACTATTCTAGATTATTAGAAACAAAAATTTTCTGTTTTTAATATTGAAATAATTGATTTTATCCATAAGTATCCAAACGGATTTTCACATGAAAACCCTTTTTTTTGCTTACAAATTAATAGAATGGATCAAATGTCATTCTAGCAATGTTTGCCACGCGAGGGTCAGATGGCCTTCATTCACTCGGCGGTTGTGAGCGATGGCGTGGCACGCACGGCAACACTTTCCTTCACCTAAATATGGGCAAGGGCGAGCAAGCCGTCAATACTGGCCACGCGAGGGCCGATGGGTTTCCTTTCAACTCAGAACAGGAACACACAAATCCGATACGGAGGAAAAGGCCTCGACCCATCCACTTCGTCATTTGAATGCTTTACTTGGTTATTAAGCGTACTTTGTAACTTAAAGCCTACCTCTTTTTTTGGCAACATTTGATGCTCCCACTTCATTGTTATGTACTTATTTTGTGACCAAATCTTTGTACCCCAATATATTAAGATGAAAAGTTAGAGCATGTTCCGTCAGTATAAAGAATTTCCAATTCAAGCGGTCTCATCCACCTTTAGTGTAAGTATTTTAACCGTTCACGCTCTACTAAACGTCAAATAAACAACGGATAAAATTACTTGCGAAAATTCATTGCTTCGCTGGCTATACATGCTACAATTACTCTCTTTCTAGCGGTCCACCATCCACTTGCAGATACTTACAAATTTTAGGAAGAGCAGAGGAAAAAGGACATTAAAAAGAAGACGCGAGACCCTATACATTTCCTCTTAAATGCAAGGCAGATGAAATGGAAGAAGAGGGGAGTAATCTCACGCCCGGAGATGAATAAACGAGGGGCATGAAGAAATTGAACTGATGATATCATGTCAAAGCATCTAATCTGAGAGAAACCGCACTAAGCATGTTAACATGATAGACTGCCAGTATGTAGTTCAAGCAACATGGTTGTAGAGATAAAGCCAATAATGTCTCCAGTTTTCATATTTTGCCCATAAGGGAAAATAATGCATTTTGTCCCTACTTTGTAAGATCAAAAAACCCCAGAAATGGGTATAAGAAGAGACAAAAAAATACCTGTCGAACCTAAAAAGGTTTCGGCGGCTATAATTTGCCACTAAAAATGGTTTAATTAGGGTTACATCCTGCATGTAATCTGAAAATAAAAGGAGCTTATTGCTTCTTCTCTTTTTCCGAATTCCCCCCTAATAAAAGATTGAGAAAGATTATTTCACCTCGTCGGGAACAGGAGGCTGAAACCCAGAAGCGCTGTAGAAGCCATGCAGAGCCTGATCATCAAGTGGGACTTTTGGGTTGATGGAGTCAAGTGAGAGAGAAGGAATTAGGGTTTCGCAGATGGCGGCAAGAGCTTGGATCTGAGCTGGAGAGAATCCATGGCTGTATCTCCTCTCTCCCCTTCCTCCTCTCAAGAGAGGATGGCCCTCCCCCACCATTCTTTTTGCTTCTGAAGGAGAAGAAGATAAAGGTTAGGAATCCCGAACTGCTGAAGTATCGAGTGGCTTTTGGTGGTTGCCCATATTTTGCTCCAAAGGCCAAGCATCTATATATACACACCCGCACAAAAGTATCTTTGTCCTGGAGCTATTATCTAACCAGCATTGGCACGGTGCAAACGTAAACATCTTTGCCTTTTGCACATTTAGGCTCCGTTTATCTCGTGAAAAAAAAAAGAAAGATTTTGGAAAATATTTTTCTAAAAATAATTACTTACATCACTTGAAATAACCAGCTAATCGAAAAAAAATTTTCATCATCGACAGTAATTTATGTTTTAAACACTTTTGTGGAAGATGAAAATGTTTTCCATTTGTTCATTTTTTTGTAAAACGTACGGACGATCATTCTTATCTAGATATAGTTTGACACTCATGTGCTAAAACGTGCAAGTTGTAGCACCGTTCTTGTCTCTTTTATGCGATTTTTGTGCGTTGGGGGTCCCGAAGCTTTATTAGTGAAACGCATGATTAAGATGATTTATTTATTAATCTCTTCAAAGTAAAAGGTGCCATCATAGATATAATTGATCAGAGGTACTGTCAATGGTGCTTTCAAAAGGTAGAATCAAATTACTTTAAAAGAAAAAGACAGAAACAAAAGAGGAAGATAGAATCGCCGAATGTTTTCCGGCCCTAATCATCAATTAAAGGATTGATCATACACGAGAAAGACGTACATTTCCTTCTTAGCGGTCCCGTCTTCAAGAACCGTGATCTTTCATCTTCTAAGTTTTCTTGTTCTACTTGCTCTTTTCCCCCTCGCTTCGGGTGGAGTTTGAGCGACATTTCAATCGGGTGTGCTCGGAAGGCATTGCGTATAATCTTGAAGATGAATAGTCTCTTCGCCTCGAGAAAGCGACGCGGATCTGCCAACTCTTGTTAGAGTCCAATCTGCCGTCTCCGAACATGAGATTATGAGGCTTGGAGACTTCATTCGAGCTCATTGACACCAAGCCTAACGGTCCCTTTCTCTCCCCAAGACAAACCTAACGTTAAGGTCTTGGACGACCTTGCATGGCCATTCATTTTGCTTTGAGATAAGCTACAAGAGAATGTGAATGGGACGCAACCTCAAGTTGTGCCTCGTAGTCACATGTGAGGGAAAATTACCCAAAAAGTTTAAAACATGTTGCAATTGTGCGAATTCAGGTTTAAATTCTCTTCTCTTTTTTTTTGCCAGTTGAATCATAAACCTTTTGCATTTATATCAATTCAGTCTATTTGGCCAGCCGACGCTCACATAGATAATTTTTAATAATATTTTTTATTTTAATATTTTTCATTTTCTTTCTTTTTCTTAGCTTCGTCAATTCTCTCAATTTTCGATAGTTCATTGCTTAAGACTCGTTTTACAATACCCAATCACTTAGACACCAAAAATTAACGAGATATTTAAATGTAATAGAAATTAAAGATAAGTTTCGCATATTACTTTTCCATTGTTATTTACTAATTGAAAAGAGGTTCGGCGGTATCGTTTCTTTTATCCATTGAAAGCTCGTGAGCTTCCACGGCCGGAAGTTTTCTACGGCATTCGTAGTATGTAGTCCCATACTAATGAACGTACTAATCCAACTCTTGCACTGTTTGTATACCTCCCGCAACTCTCACACCATCTCGTTCAATTGCTCTCATTGGATACAAATAGTCCAAAAAATTTCTAAACCTACTCTATGGTGTTAACTCATTCATAAACTTTTTAATTTGATCAATTTATGCTACACTTTTTGACGATTTTTCAATATAGTTTTTCTGGCCAATTTTCGCCGGAAATCACTAACCATTCCTACGTCTTATCTTGTGATCCGCCAACCATTCCTTCAAGACATGGCTCGGTGAATGTAATCGTTTGTAGAGGGTTATAAATACACTAGTGGCTGGCGACCCTCGGCAGCCATAGTTTAAAAAAAGAAAAAGGAAAAAAAAATCAAAAAAATCAAAAAAAATATTATAAAATTAAAAAAGAACATATAGGTCAACGCCAACCGTGTCACATAGAACGGTTGGCATCCACGTCAGCAATTTCCGACCAAAATTGGCCGAATGGACTCAATTGGCAAAACGTGAAAATGTTTAGAACTCAATTAGCACAATTAAAATGTTTAGAACTAAATTGTTAGAAGTGCAATATGTTTAGAATTTTTTTGGTAATTTTCCCAACGTAAGCTCTTTCATATTTGTATCTTAAAAAGAATCAACCGAAGTCACAAATGACTATCGAATTGATCAAGATTTACCATCTCATCGCTAGCATGGAGCTATTACATGCGATTCCCTCGTTTTCACATTACCACGATGGCTTGAGCTCGAGGCTGCCCTACATTTATAAACTATGATCTAGTGAGGCACTTCATAAAATACCGTACAAAATTTGAGTATCGAACATGATAGAGGATCTACATATCTTTGTTCAAATGGATGAATGGTCTAAATGGATGAGACATCGACGGAGATAGAGCATCTCTCTAGTGAGGCTAGTCCCTCGCCATACATACATTTAGTGAATCATCAAAGCTTTCATGCTCCTCGATTGAATTCCAAAAATGTTTATGAATCAATCAATGAAATGGTCATTACATCAGAGAATGGACACACACAACACATCAACTCGTCCAAGAGTCTATTTTCATCTCATGTATTTACCTGTCCTTGCATTTTTCATTTTTCAACACTTTTATCTTAATTTCAAAGTAATTTCCAATAGCAAACATATATCTGATTTCGACGTATATCCGATGCTAATGTATTTTAAATTCCTCCCAGTCTTTTTATTATTTTTTTCTCCGGACTTAGATTTACATAGATTTCACAATCCATTAGATCCCCAACTACGAGTCGTAATTAAAGGGATCAACTTCAACGCATGAAGGACATGGACGGACTGATACGGCCAACCGATTTGCTTTGCCTTTGTATGCATGCAAACGTAGATGACCACGAGGGAATGCGAATGCGACGCAACCTCGAGCTGTACTTCGCTGTCACAAATCAAGAGGGCATCGATGTATGTGTTTTCAACGCGATCTTCGTTTGTCATCATGTTTTCTATTCATATCTAAAAGGAAATATCAACCGAACACGACGATCGGATCGATTAGGAATTATCATCTCGTTGCTACCATGGAGTTAGAGAAAATTTCAAAAAAAATCCTGAACCTATTGCACTTGTGCCGGGAATAGTGCCAGAAAAGTTTTAAACTTATTGCATTAATGCCAATTTAGTCATAAACCTTTTAATGGTGCCAATTTAGTCCTAAACATTTTGGTCTAGAGCCAATTCAGTCATTCCGGCTAATTTTGGCTGAATATTGTTGACATGGATGCCAACCGACTTATGTGAAACGGCCAACGATGACGTTGACATTTTAAATAAATTTTAGATTTTTTTATTTTATTTTCCTCCTTTCTTTTTTCCTTTTTTTTTTTTCTCTTTCTTCCCCAACTGCTCCTCTAGTGGATGGCGAGGGCTAGCCTCGCCAGCGTTTGCCCTCGCCCCGGCGAGGTCGACCTTGCTTGTGGTAGCGAGGGCCACCCTCGCTTAGGCGAGGCCAGCCCTTGCCGGCCACCGGAGGAGTAGATGGGGAAGAAAGAGAAAAATAAATAAAGGAAAAAAATAAAAAAATTATTTAAAATATCCACATCAGCGTTGGCCATGCCACGTTAGCAATATCTAGCCAAAATTAGTCGAAATGACTGAATTGGCTCTATGTCAAAAGGTTTAGGACTAAATTAGTACTAATGTAATAGGTTTATGACTTTTCTGACACTTTTCCTTACTTGTGTCAATTCAGTCTTAAACCTTTTTAATTTGGCCAATTTATATCCTAAATATTTTGGCAATTTGACAATGCAATCCATTTAGTTAATTTTAGCCGGAAGTCACTTACGTGGACAATTTTTATAATTTTTATTGTTAATTTTCTTTTCTTTTCTTTTTCCTTTATTGTGACCGCGAGGGCCGACGACCCTCACCCAGATCTAGCAAGGACTAGCCTCAAGGGCAGCCCTCGCTAGAGCCATGCGAGGGAGACCCTTGCCCAGTCCTCTTCGGCCACCATCCAAAAGGAAAGAAAACAACATAAAAAGGAAAAAAAGAAGAAGGAAAAAATAGAGACAATTTTAAAAAATTGTCCACGTCAATGCCGACCATGCCACATAGGACAGCCGGACGGTCGGTGCTGACTGGACCGCTATGTCAAGCTCTCAAAAGAGGCTTCTCGCTAGAATTTGAGAGGCCTTTGGGTCTCATCCATAAATACATCTCGTTTAGCAGTTATGGAGCGGATTTGCATATGTAACTAAGCATCGGCCAGTCCTGTTTTCTATGTCACCAAATGCAAATGATCATCGACTCAAGGTTTTAGCTCGCATCTTACTCGCTCCATAACATACATGCTGTGCTATATGGGCATGGGTCACTCCTCGATGCAAATCTCGTTTTGGGTAAAGTTGTGTTTAGATGGGCTTTGAGGAGTTCAAAACACCCAATCGAGTGGGAAAGCAACTTAGGGCTCCGAGACATGCCAACTGATATTCGAAAGGTTCGTGTTTCCTTCCGGCCCAGCCACTTCATTAACAAACGTGCATTACCAATTCCCTAACATCCTTTTTCCCAATTAAGAGCAACCCCCCACAAATTATACTGAGATTTTTCTACAACATGGGATTCTTGAACCCTGTGGCTCAACTAATCCTCGTGAATACGCACAAACTGCCCCCTGCCCCGTCCATGTGCATCGGATAAGGCTCCACCCGCAGGATGGTGGGTGTGGCCCCTCGAGGTTAATCCAACTGGGTGTCGTCGTGATTTGAACACATGATCTGTTGAATCCAAACCAAACGCTTAACCACTCAGTCAACCCCTCCCTTCCCTTCGGGAGTTCTATACTATGATTGCTTTATGTTGTTTTTCCCCACTTTTATCTCGCCTTTTCCATTTCGTTTGCTTGGTTATTCGTACATTGTTCAGATCTAGGTCTCGGAAAATTATGTTCATGCATAGCCGCCTAAATGGCCTGATCCATCCGTGATAGGATGGGGCTCGTTTCGGTTCATCATTGTAGATAGAATAGCGGAGGACGGCTAAGAGCTATATAAGGCATTAATAGCTCATGCTATTCAGTCCTATCATCCGAGAATCAAGCTCGTGGACGATACGAGATTGTATCAAAATGTGATTAATTGAAAGTGAAAATCAGAAGGCTTTGTGTTAACAACTGCGGGTTTTGGAAGATGACTACGCAAATTATGATAAACCTGGACTAAGGAAATCGTTGGAGTTCGATGATCGAGCTTAACGTAGACGATCGACTATTCGAACCCTTCCAAGTTGTCGCCTCCGGATATGTATACTGTTATCCTGACTATTTCGTTATTCCGTTGGAGTCGAGCCATTCGCAAAGCAGACCTAGCTCGACCGTGCATTCATATGAGGATTGATGTTGGGCTACGCCGTAGAGGAGCGGCGGAGGTTTCAAATTATCTGTGATTCAACAACCCGCAACCACAAGTTTTCCGGTGTCAATAGACCTTTCTCGTCTCCTGCATATCTTGAGAACGACTAGAGCATGCGGAATCAAGCTTCGGCCTACGACAATTTTTCTTTCTCTATCGAGCGAGGAAAGCGTAGTGGACCAACCTAGTCAGACGAGTCGCGTTCCATAGATACCTACTAGAGAGAGTTAGATGTGCTGAGGAATTGCACTGATGACTTATATCTGCAACGAAGAGGTTTCAAGTACCGTTGCTATTCTTCCCGTTCCACCGACGTGAAAAGACAATTACATCAACGGCTACTTATAAGTGATCGCCTTCGAAGGGACGTTCCCAGGCTTTTCGTTTCGTGCCGGAGAATAATCTTGTAGCGGAAAAGCTTCTTCCACCTCTCGTTCTTTCGATCGTTAGCTCCTCACACGCTCCGGTGAGCTTCGGGATAGGCAATGACGGAGAAGAAGCCGATGATGCACGCGGTTTGGTACGAGTCTTACGGCGGAGGACCCGCTGGCTTGAAGGTGCGAATGCTTCGGCTCTCGATCATCTCGTGATTCACCGACGCACGCGCATGTATGCATTACGAAACTAGCACGAGAGCAGTATATGTGTTGAAGTGACGAAGCGGGCATTGGCAAATTATGTTTACGTGTTCTCGGACAACTTGTGCTTTTAATGGAGCCTTTCTTGCTTTTTAGACTCTTCTGTTCCCAAATAAACAGAGGAAGTAGCTGTGAGAAAATCGTCCTAAACTTATTATACTTTAGCTAATTTAGTCCTAAACCTTTTATTTTTGCCAATTAAGTCCAAAACATTTTCACGTTTTATCAATTGAGTCCATCCAAATAATTTTGACCAGAAATCGTTGATGTGGAAACAGTACAGAAAACATGTTTGTTATAGAACGTTCTCCTAATCTGAGAGAGAACAAAGTGGCACAAACTAAGCCTGGGATTATAGCCCTCTTGTCACGTTTATCTGTTTTCCTTGTTGAGCTTCTGATGATAACGTTTGCTGCATCTTCTTTGGTCCTTCTTCGGCCAAGCATTTTCTTTTCTCGTTTCATTGTCCGGTGTGACTGGACCCAATCGCGATTTTGGTTTCAGGCATTGAGAAAAATCAATGATGAATCATAAGATATTTAACGAACGATGTTTTTGACAGATACATGTCCAATAATTTGAAGTCTAAATTCTGTATTCGATCTGCTCGTTTTCAAGTTAAATTGATCTCTCTTTTTTTCTTCTGTTCTACCGCGAGCAGACAAGTGATTGATGTTATATACGACTCCTCTGTTTTTCTTTGGGTAGATACGTGTTGAGTGGCTTGGGTTGTCAATTATTTGGGAGTCGGTCGTGCTTTTGATTTGCGTTACGGACCACGTTTACCCGTTCTCTGCACTTCTTGCAGCATGTGAATATCCCGGTTCCTGCACCAAACAAGGACGAGGTTTTGCTGAAAGTAGAAGCGACTAGTATAAATCCAATGGATTGGAAAGTGCAGGATGGACAGCTGAGACCATTTCTTCCTCGCAAGTTCCCTCATATACCTGGTATAGGGTTGAAACTCGAGATGTCCCTTTTCCCTCCCTGTTGAGAAGAATTGTGACGGTCTTTACAATGTATGGATCTCTGGTTGAAGGGTTATTTCTTAAAGATTGTTCATGTTTGCTTGCATAATGTCCTCATTCACCTGTTGTGCTTAAGAGATGACTATATGTCACTTTCATTTTGTGTGTGTGTGTGAGCATGTACTGGGTCTGTGTTGGGAATGCTGGTAACTAGATTATCTGGTACGGTCTCGAGGGCCGGACATCGTGTTTCGCGGTGCTAGTGGGAACGATTTGGAGATAGGCATGTTTCTTATGTTCAGCACATGTACCGAATATCATCTGTAACTTGATATCTTTTGTCTCTTTGCCTTCATTTTACAGCCGTTGATGTAGCAGGAGAGGTAGTTAAGGTTGGACCAGCAGTCAAGAAATATAAACCTGGTGACAAAGTCGTAGCCATCCTCAGTCCCCTTGTAATGCTCAACCTTCATGTCTTGCATTTTTATCTTCAGACTAGTGTTGTATGTTGCTATGATGGCGGATCACAGACTGGAATTGAATGCACCCTTCTATAATTTGAGAGAGTTCTTGGAATAACTGATTGCTCTCCTAGTCAGTTCGTGAACTCGTACAGGCTAGTTCAGACCGGCTGATGTTATATCGTCATTCTCAGCCTTTATTTGATAACTTGGCAGACAGGAGGTGGATTCGCCGAGTTCGTCGTCGCAAAGGAGAGCCTAATGGTGGCAAGGCCACCTGAAGTATCAGCCCCGGAAGGGGCAGGGTTACCTGTGGCCGGCCTCTCTGCTCTCCAGGCCCTCACCCAAGCTGCTGGGCTAAAGCTCGACGGGAGTGGACCGCTGAAGAACATCCTGATCACCGCTGCCTCAGGCGGCGTCGGCCATCACGCGGTTCAACTCGCAAAGCTAGGAAACACGCACGTGACCGCGACTTGCGGGGCTCGCAACATCGACTTTGTCAAGAGCCTCGGTGCGGACGAGGTCCTCGACTACAAGACCCTGGAGGGAGCTGCCTTGAGGAGCCCCTCCGGGAAGAAGTACGACTTCGTGATCCACTGCGCGCACGCATTCCCTTGGTCAGTTTTCGAGCCGAACTTGAGCGCTCGTGGCAGAGTGATAGAACTGACCGTGGGCGTCAGGAGCATGATGACTTTTGCTCTCCATAAACTCACCTTCTCCAAGAAGCTGCTCGTGCCGATGGTATTATCGTACAAGGAAGAGAATCTGGAATTCCTGGTTAAGTTGGTTAAGGAAGGGAAGCTCAAGACCTTCATCGACTCGAAGTATCCTTTGAACAAAGTTGAAGATGCTTGGGCTAAGTCCATCAGTGGTCGCGCCACTGGCAAGATAATTGTAGAGCCACGAGACTAAAGTACTGGCCTGTTTTTGAAAAGTGTAATAATTTCCACATGGAACCATGCGATCTACATTATATTGAGGCCACATTTGTTTACTATTGGCACTCCCAAAACCTTATAATGAAAGCTTAGGCATATGTTTGGGATAATTACCAAATCAGTCCTAAACTTATTGTGACGATGTCAGTTCAATTCTAAATTTTTCAATTTTGCCTAAATAATCCTAAACTTTTGCGCAAAATTTGAGTATAATCCTTCCGGCCGATTACCTCTGGAAATCGGTGACGTGGCATCCAATCATCGCCGGTCGTCCCACGTGAAACACTAACATAGGCAGCTTTTGTCACATAAGGCGACAATGATTGGAGCGCGAGTCTTAGTCATAAATAACATTACAAGTAGAATCGGTAAAATGGATCGACAATCCACCTTTTCAATGGCTTTTAATAGGTCGGATTGTGAATGGATCACCTAAAATTTTGGAAGTTGGTCGAAATTGGTTTAAGGATGCATTTGCTTCGCAAAAAATGAATGATTTGAAAAATATTTTTTAATAATAATCACTTGTATTGCTTATAAAAATGAACGGACGAAAAAAAAAATCATCCCTCACGAAAATGTTTAAATATAAATTATTGTCAATAACGAAACATTTTCATTTACTAATTATTTTAAGCGATGGTTCGTAATGCCTTCGAAATGATTTCATCTAAATTTATAATGTGGCTTATGAGTTATAGAATAATATCGAGAGTGACCTACTATACTTGTATCTTGCATGAACCTTGGCGCAATGCTTTTGAGGTTTTAGACATTAAAAGACAGATCACAACTCAATGTGATAATTCTAAATTTACAGTGGATTATCGCGAATGTTGTATAGTTGAGCTCAAGATATCTAATGTATCTGCATCTTGCGAGACGATCGGCATATGCAAACAAGTCGTGTTAAGCATTTTTCAAAATTTTGGATTTCTTATGAATCTCAATAATAGTCATGGCTCACGTGTAAAATATTTGTGTTTAGGACAATGAAAGACAAATAAGCAAGGGTGCGCATGATAACACTTATGGAGTAGAATTTCTGCTCCAGAAGCACTTTTGGAGCAGAAATCCATTTGTTAATGCAATTTCAGTTTTCTATTTTTGGAGCACTTTTTCACTTCTAGAGCAGAAATTGTTAGGGCTAGTGTTATCACCTAGAGGGGGTGAATAAGGTGTATTTAAACAAACTTGATCTAAAATGCGGAATTTAATCAATCAATATGAAAAATACGAAATGCTTGACAAAGTCTGAGCAGTGCTTGTATGCAATATTCTGAGACGAAAAGAGCAAGAGAAAGGAGAAATATGCACACGATGATTATAGTGGTTCGGCTTAGGTTAAGCCTACATCCACTCTCCACGCTCACAGCCTACTGGCTGGATTCCACTAAAATAATCTTCGAGAGTACAATGATTATCACAATCTTATTATGTCTCTCAGAGTTTACAGTGTAAAGCGCTAGAATAAGTGTATATGAGTTAGGGTTCTCTCAGACTATTGAATTTTTGATTCATCTCATACTCGTGGTCTTCTTGTCTACTTTTATAGTCCTCCAGCTTTCAGCTACCCGTTGAAGAACTTCAGATGATAGTATCCAAACTTTCCTGCTGAATACATACTTCCCAAAAAGAGAGACAAAAGAGCCGTTGATGTTAAGATCCGAATCCTCTTTTGATTCAGTTGCCCATACTACTGAATCTGAGATTCAATAAGTTGGAGTGCCCACTAAAGAAAGTGCGACTTGCTTCGTATAGAATTATGACCGTTCCTATTTAATCTTGCAATATATCTGTTGCATAAATTCATAGAATAATGGTCTTCAAATACGAATTATCTAGAGTGGAGTCCAAGTCAGATTACTAGCTATGCGTAAATAATATTTCTGTGGTGATTCTTCCTGGATGTTCTTCCTCGTTCAGATGATATTGCTTGATAACAAACAAAGTTTGAGCCGTGATTTCCTTTGCATAACGTCTGAGTCTGAGATAGGAAGACTTAACCAAGTATTCGACTGTTCCTCATCATGCCACGCTTTGGAGATACATACGATAACTCAGATGATGTATTCAAGCACATCAAACGATAGAATTCCAAAAGTATTTTTCACCTGCGAATATATTAATAATAGTTATTAAGAGTTTTGTTAATCATCAAAATATATTAGGAGTTTTAGTCAACAGAAATGTGTTTGATAAACAATTGCGAATTTTTACTCTGTAAGTGCTTTTTCCCTCAAGAAGTTGTTTTGGCCCAAAAAATAGAAGTAATTTTTTGTTTACTTCTCTACTTTTGGAGCATTTTTTTTTCCAATTGAGTCTTTAACCTTTTGCATTTATGCCAATTCAGTCCATTTGACCGGCCGACATGGACGTAGCACGCCAATCGGCCAACATAATAATACTTTAATATTTTCAAAAAAAATTAATTGTTTTTCCTTCTTGCTTAGAAGTGTGGCCGGTGAGCTGCTAGCGAAGGTCGTCGGAGCTCGCCTACCACTGGGCAAGGCCATGGCGAGGCTCATGATAGGTCACAATGCATTGTTGGAGCTCGCGACGGGTCGCAGGTGAAGCCGACCATGGCCTCGCCTACTGAGGGTGAGGCTACCTTCGCCCACGACCGGCGAGGCCATTGCGAGGCTGCCTCGCGAGGTTGGGTGAGCTTCGGTTACCCTTGTCAGCCACACTTCTTGTTGTGCAGTCCTTATCTTGCCTTTTGTAATGTGATGTTGTATTGTATAATTTGTATTATGTGTAATTGAGGATTTGGTATCAAGTCTTCTTGTAATGTGATGTTTTTTTAAATTTGCATTCTTCCTATTTGAAGATTTCCTATGTTGTATTAGATTTTCTCTCAAATATCATGCATTGTAGGATAAGATAAATAATTTCTTGCAAAAGAGTTTGGATTACCTTTTTTGCGAAAATAGAATTGATGCGCTATTATCAAACGTATTTCTCTTTCAGAAACAGAAATTTTCTGCTAGTTCATCAAATACATTTTTCCTCCAGAAATTTACTTTTTGAGTAAAAGTAAAAAAATCAACTTCTGATTAGAAGCTAATTTCTGGAGCAGAACTGTTGTCATTTGTGCCCTAAGTGACTTCGTTGCACCAATTTGAAAAGTTTTAGTACTTGATTGCATTATCTGCAAATTTTAGGACTTTATTACATTTTCACGACAAGTTTTAATAATTTTAGTACATTAAAATTTCTTCTTCTTCTTCTTCTTCTTCTTTTGGGAAAATTACCAAAAAAGTCATAAACATATTGCAATTGTGCCAATTCAGTCCATTTTGCCGGTCGGTGTTGACGTGACATTTTTAAAATAATTTTAAAAATTTTCTTTTTCTTTTCTTTAGTGTTTTTTTCCCTCTTCCAGCTAGGGCCGGCGAGGGTTCCGGCCGACCCTTGTTGGCCACAGGCGAGGGTCGACTGGAACCCTTGTCGGCCCTAGGTGAAAGAGGGAAAAAAATTAAAGAAAAGAAAAGAAATATATATATATTTAAATAATGCCACGTCAGCGGCGACAGTGCCATGCCAGCACCGATCAGCCAAATGGACTGAATCAGCACAATTACAATAGATTTAGGACTTTTTTTATTATTATATAATTTTCTCCTTTTTTTTTTTATTGAGACATAAGGTAATGATCGGATTAACTTTCACGCACTTTACAAGGTTCACAAATGATATTAAAGATCGACCTGATACATTTAAGAATTTATTCATTTCTAGTGCAAGAACCCGTCCGGAAGCCGAAACCCTTTTGTTCTCACCGGCCGGCACAAGAACGACAAAGTCCCAAGCTGAGAAGAGGATTTCACGTTATTCCTCTTTTTGTCTGGCCAGGTTATCTCTTGTTTTCCTCGATAGTTTATCGTCACGGCATCAAAGCCAACAGAGGTACAATAAAAAAACTAATGAGACCCTTTGATTGATGATGACTATTTGAAACATCAGCAATCGATTCAGATGGGACCGATGCGACTGTCGCCTTGACATAATTTCTCCTCGCCAAATCTACAGTCAAGATGTTACAAAGTTTGTTGTCCCACCCCCCGATTCGAGATTTCGCCTCCTCAATCAACTTGTGACTCGATATTTCGTGTGTGAACTCGATAGCCGTTCACACAAAAAGACCGCACGGTCATGATAAATCGAAATGGGCACGTCGCGTATGGATTGTATCGTTCACGATTAAGTTTTGATTTTGCAAAGGAAATCCCTTTTAGTATATAAACCTCGGATCGATAAAGTACTTCTTGCCCTGTCAACCATGAATTTTTAGAAGGCCTGCAACCTGAAGTTTATATGCAAATCACCAATCCCACGCATCACATCGTGCCCAACTTACAAAGTATATCTTTGATCTCATGGATCAAGTAAAACACGAGCTAGCACTCGAATGAGCCGCTGAACTTGATTGCTTGAGGAATCAAATTTATGTCAAGAAAATAACCCAATCAGTCCTAAACTCATCGGATGTCAATTCAATCCTTAATTTTTCAGTTTTGCCAATCTAATCCTAAATCTCTACGGGGAATTTTAATGCAGTCATTTCGGCAAATTTTCGTCGTAAATCGTTGACGTTGTAGTCCTACATGGCGCACCACCACGTCAACGATTTCCTACGAAAATTGATCAGAAAGATTACGTTGGAGTTATGCGAAGAGGTTTAGGATCAAATTAACAAACCTAGAAAGTTTAGGACTCAAGTGACGTTTGTACGATAAATTTTGAACCGATTGGAAAATTTCCCCAATTTCTGTCACCCGCCTAGTTCATACACTAATCCGCTCCATGATTGAAACCGACTAGGCTCGTATGGCGCCAAAAGAGTAGCAAATTCTGAGCAATTCCGGGGGTTTTCTATGATCAATAATTTTAGACGGATGGATCCAAATCAGGCTTCTTCTCTGTGTCGTCTTGACGCTCTTTGTTTTCATCTCCACCGTCGCTCTCATCCTTCTCAATGCTTAGAAGGGGGGAGAAACCAAATCCCGATTATGCCCTCGTTTCGTTTCCCCTCGCCGGGCCTCCCACGCCAACCGTCCCCCCGAATCGAGGCTATTCCAGTCATTCGGAAAAGAGAATCCAACGGCTATTTATACGCGTTCGCCTTCGAACGGACGGCCCCAGTTTCGTTTCGTGCCCTGGAAACAATCCCCTTCGCGAGAAAAGCTGCTTCCTCCACCTCTCGCTCTCTCGCTCTCTAGATCTTCACGCGAGATTCGAGGAGCTTCGGGATCGAAAATGGCAGAGGTGAAGCCGACGACGATGCACGCTGTTTGCTACGAGTCTTACGGCGGAGGGCCCGCCGGCTTGAAGGTGCGAATGCTTTCGGCTCTCGATCGTCTCGCGATTCGTCTCTATGCCACACGCGTACATGAATATATGCGATGTGAAACTAGAACCAGACCGCATGTGTGTCGAAGTGAGGGAGTTTGCATTGACGAATTATGGTTCGAGTGTTATCGGGTAACTTGTGCCGTCAATGGGTCGCGGTCACTTTAGCGAAAATGTTGAAGCTAGCCTGTCTTGCTTTTTAGATTCTGCTGCTCGACAATGAACTGAGGAAGATGCTGTTCAGCGTTCTCCCGTATGTTGGTTTTTAGATCCTGCTAGCCTGTTCTGTCGCGTTAGTTAATTGAGCCGGCAACCTTTTTGCTTTTTTATTTTCGTCGTTGAGTCAACAGTTGAGAATACGGGACACACAAGAAATTGAGTGGATAAAGTTGACTTTTGCGCAAGCATAGCGACGGAGTTTAGTCAGATTTTGCTTCACGCGGCAGAGTAAACCGCATATCCTGCTACAGATTTTGATTTTCAATGAATATGTGAGGATTCGATTGACCGACGACGCTCCCTCAGGGACAGAGCTTTGGAAACAGAGATGATGTTTTTTGTAGAACGTTCGCCTAATGTAAGAGTGAATGAAGTGGCGCCTATGGTCCTCCTCTTGTCCCGTTGATCCATTTTTCCTTGTTGAGCGTTTGATGATAACGTTTTCATCTTCTTTGGGTCCTTTCTCGGCCAAGCATTTTCTCTTCTCATTTCTATGTCCTGTGTGAATGGACCCAATCGTGATTTTTGCCTGATGGTGTCGAGAAAAACCGATGATGAAGCAAACAGAATATGATTTCGACAGGAATATCTATTTAATAATGTGATGCCTAATTCTGAATTCGATCTTCTCCTATGCCGGAAGAAGACCGGTTGAACCAGGGAATACACATATAATCATGCTTATATATGTTAGATCTACTATCGTGAGTTATAATGTAAAATCCCTTGCTCTTTTAAGTGTTTTGTCACGATACATGTTGGCTGGAGTTTTTCTCCATTGACTGCATTAAGTCAGGAATTTGGGTATCATAAAACAGTGAAAAAAGTTCTCTTTTTCGAGTTAATTGATCTTTTCTTTTTCTGTTCTTTCATGAGCTGACAGATATTAAACACAGAATCTGATCGATGTTATAAATGTTTCCTCTGTTCTTCTTTGTGTAGATACGTGCTGAGTGATTTGGGCTGTCAAGATATTTGTGTCATTTGTGCTTTTGATTTGCATTACATATAATGTCACCTGTTCTTGTGCTTCTTGCAGCATGTTGATATACCCGTTCCTGCACCTAAAAAGGGTGAGGTTTTGCTGAAACTGGAAGCGATTAGTGTAAACCCTGTTGATTGGAAAACGCAGAAAGGAATGCTGCGACCAGTTCTTCCTCCCAAGTTCCCTCACATACCTGGTATTGTGTTGAAACTGGAAATTGCTATTTTTCCTACCTTGTTGAGAAGACGCATGATGGTTTCCCAAATGTATGGATCCTTGGGGGAAGAGTCTTTTCCTTAAATATTGTTCATATTTGCTTGGGTAGGCAACATAGGCAATATAGTTGAATTATGTCCTCATTCATCTGTTTTTTTCTTTAATAAACTTTGGGTGAATTCATTCATGCTATTTACTTTTGTACACATTATCACTGATTTGGTGAATCTATAGTGCTTAAGAGATGACTATGTTATTTCCATTTTGTGGACTACAGTATGTTAACAAGAACCAATTCATGCAGACAATTTTACTACTTAAAGTATTCATGTGCGATATCTTGTTTTTATCTAAACCGTGGCTGTGAGCCATTTTGAATGATCTATTGTTTGGTTGCTTCCAGAATGTGTGTGCATAGGAATGCTTATGTTTGTGTGTGTGTGAGCGTGTACTGGGTCCATGTTGGGAATGCTGGTAACTAGATTATCTGGGATGGTCTTGAGGGCAGGACATCATTTTCCGTGGTTTAGTGTCAATGATTTGGAGGTTGGCATGTTTCTTTTGCCTTCTAGTATGCTCACTCTCTGAGCTTCATCGACAAGCCGGTCTTTTTGTTAGGCTTATGTGCTGAATATAAGCATAACTTGGTATCTTTTGTCTCTTTGCCTTCATTTTACAGCCACCGATATAGGAGGAGAGGTTGTTGAGGTCGGACCAGCAGTCAAGAAATTTAAACCTGGCGACAAAGTCGTAGCTATCCTCAATCACTTTGTAATGCTCACCATTCATGTTTTGCATGTTATCTGTTGGTAAGATTGTATTTTGCGATGATGGTGGATCACAAACTGGAATGAAATTAACTTTTTCACAAATTGCGAGTTCTTGGAATTACTGATTGCTCTCTTAGTCAGTTTATGAACTCCTACACGCTAGTTGAGGCTGGCTGATGTTATACCATTTTGTGCTTTTATATGATAACCTGCCAGAAAGGAGGAGGATTTGCCAAGTTTGCCGTTGCGAGTGAGAGCCTAACAGTGGCAAGGCCACCTGAAGTATCCGCACCAGAAGGGGCAGGGTTACCTGTAGCTGGCCTCACTGCTCTCCAGGCCCTCACCCAAGCTGCTGGGGTAAAGCTTGACGGGAGTGGGCCACCGAAGAACGTCCTGATTACCGCTGCCTCAGGTGGCGTTGGCCACTACGCGGTTCAACTTGCGAAGCTAGGAAACACACACGTGACTGCAACTTGTGGGGCTCGCAACATCGACTTTGTCAAGAGCCTCGGCGCTGATGAGGTCCTTGACTATAAGACCCCAGAGGGAGCTGCCTTGAAGAGCCCATCCGGCAAGAAGTACGACGTCGTGGTCCACTGCGCACACGCTTTCCCCTGGTCAGTTTTCGAGCCAAACTTGAGTGAGCGTGGCAAGGTGATAGATATCACCCCGAGTGTTGGCGCGATGATGACTTTCGCTCTCAAGAAACTTACCTTCTCCAAGAAGCAGCTCGCGCCATTGTTATTAATACCCAAGGCTGAGAATCTGGAATTTCTGGTTAAGTTGGTTAAGGAAGGGAAGCTGAAGACCGTCATCGATTCAACGTATCCGCTGAGCAAAGCGGAAGATGCTTGGGCGAAGTCCATAAGTGGTCACGCCACTGGTAAGATTATTGTAGAGCCATAGGGACTAAATACTAATCGCTGGTGTTTTTCTGGGTGCTGTCTATGATATTGATTTTCTTCTTGCTGTGAATGTTGTTGAACCTTTTTGTTCATTTTCACCTTTAGAAATATTTCTGGAAAGTGTTATCTCACTCTGAGCAGAGCGATTTACATTATAATGAAATGCTTATACATGTGTTCTTCCTTTGAATCTTGGGAAAATTTTAAATAAGGGCCCGAATTGTTTTCGTTTTCTCAATTAATGGCTTAAAGTGGACCTTATTTCAAATAAAGACCTGAAGTGGTCAAATCGTTTCAAATAAAAGCCTGACTCGAAGGCATTTTTGTCATTTTGTTTTTTTCCCTTTTTTTTTTTCCTTTTTTTTCTTTTTTTTTTCTTTCTCTTTCCCGTTCATGGCCTGTTGGCCACCACCCCATCGCTAGTGGGGCGGCTGCCATGGCCAGCGGGGTCGCTGGCGCCTCAGCTAGGGCCAGCGACCCTCATCGAAACTAGGAGAGGGCTCAGATCTGGGCAAGGGTCGCCGGCCCTCTCCCAGGTCTCCCAAGACTCTTCCACTGGCGAAACTTTTTCCGCAGAGCTTGCACGGATACCTCCTCTCTTGACCCTGTTCCGTCATCTCAAAGCAGATCAACCCAAAATTGGAGCAACCAAACGGAGGAGGAAAAACAGAAAAAAAAGGACCCCAAATGTCGAAAGGGTCTGAATCTTTTTCAAAGAAAACCGAGAGGTAGAGAGAGGATCAGTCGTTGAAGCAAGCAAAAAGGAGGAATCGACCAGAAAGTGGGTGTAGAAGCAGAGCAATCAGAAGAAATCAAAAAGAAGAAAGGGACGCTTCTTAGCTCTAGAAGTCAATCGAGAAGGAGAGGCTCTGCATTGCTTTATTTCTGGGTTTTGAAGGTCACATACAGACTTACATAGTCACAGAGGAATGGAAACGGAATAGAGAGTATCGGAAGCCCAAGAAGAACCCTACGCTGAACCACCGAGATGGGTTCGTGTTCTTTTCTTCTTCGCCGGTTTGGCTTGGGAATCTGCACCAAGGGTCGCGACCCTCGCCTCTGGCTAGCGACCCTACCGGCCATGGGGCGGCAGTCAACAGGCCATGAACGTAGGAAGGAAAGAAAAAAAGGATTAAAAAAAAATAGGAAAAAAAAATCAGAATAATGAAAATGCACTTCAGTCATGCCCTTATTTGAAAAAATGAAGGCATTCAGGTCCTTATTTGAAATATAGTCCACTTTAGGTCCTTAATTTAGAAAATAATGGTATTTTATGTCTTTATTTAAAACAAAATCCACTTCAGACCCTTAAGTAAGAAAATGATGGCACTTCAGATCCTTATTTAGAATTTTCCCTTTCGCTGTAGCCTACGTAAGCTCAACCTTATTAAGTTCGATACATCGCGAGCACGGAACTTGTGACGCTTACTCAAGTAGCAGTTACGGATATGTGACCAATTGTGGGCAGATCATATTCAATCTAAGCTTATTTAGTCTAACCATAATATAATGTGAATTTTTTTGGATTATTTATGTTCGTATTAGGTCTCAATTATAGTCATGTGTAAGATATTTTAAGGAAAAATTTATTAGACAATAAAAGGTAGACATAAAAATATACGCTTATGTTGATATTCGCTACGCTACAAATGCGCCATGCGTCAATGCCACATCGATTTGAAGAGAACCCCCTTTTTAATTTTTTGAGAGGTAACACGATGATCATGTGCTACATATTAGCGAAAAGTTCTATGGACTCGAGTTGATTAAAAGACATTACAAAATTTGATCGAATTTTCAAAATCAATTACTTTGCAATTTGATTAATTAGGGAAAACAAATTGGCGGCGTGCTCACACTATAATATTGATAGATATTCAATATTGTTTTCAATTTTTGGAACCATTTATAACTTTGTCACTCGTCACGTTCTCTTTACTTTTATGTTACTTTTATGTAATGAACTTGTGATCTAAATTATTTTCCCTTTTCGCATCTTACAAATTGACTTGACATGGATACTTTGATTTTGTTAATTTTCCACTGACCATAGATCTAATACCATTTCCCTCATCAAGCTTCCTTCTTGCCCTTCTTCTACACCAGTCGCTTGGAGACTCTATTCTTCTTTGCTGTTATTTTCCTTTCAACAGTCACTTGGAGACTCCATTCTTTTCTGCTGTTGTTTTCCTTTTTTAAAGAAGTTGCGGCATTTCCTTTTTCCTGCCTGAACCAACAGAGCAAAGTCTACTTTGCCACAGATGTAGCACCGTCCGCTTCCAGTGACCTCTGCCAGTCTCCATGTCTTATCCACTGTTTTCCATCACTTGTGCCAGTACCATTTCTCTTCTGACTCTTGAAACCTCTTTTAGTTCTAAAGAGGGCATTTTCTCTTGAAAGCATGCAACAGAAATCCGATACCTTCACTCGAGAAGATTGCTATGAGGGATCTCAAGTCTAAATTCGTCGACATATCTAGTTGGACCCACATTTACTCAAAAACTTAAGCCAATGAATTATAGGCCAACTATGATATAATAACTGCTCCACACCACATTATTTATTTAATGTGGAACTTCTCTAACACAACTCACACATGCATCTCAACACTTTCAATATCTATCTTGCAAGCTAACATTTTGTGTTTTTCAGCATCAACAATATGTGCATGTTCCATCACCTTTGCTTGACATTCAAATTTATAATGTCCATCACTTTCAATATCTATTACCTTTGATTTGTCATGTGTTTTATACATTTCGGTGAAATTCGAATTTCCACCTCTCCCTTGGACTCCTCCCACGACTTTAGGCACCATGATGGCCTCCTCGATTTGAGTGAGCGACCCGACTCAATGCTTGCTCGGGGTACAAATCGATGGGCTTCTTATTCATTTTTTGCTCATGTGACCATAATGAACCCATCAACAGCTCCAACGTCATGGTTGATATATTTGGGCCTCCTTCGATCGTCGCAACAACGTAGTCAAATCTTTCAGTTAAAGACCTTGAGATTTTTTCTACGACTTGAATATCTTGGAGTTCTTCACCATTATCCCTCAACTGGTTAACAATGGTTTACACACGATCAAAGTACGACAAGATAGATTTAGAGTCATTCATGCTTAAAGACTCGAAATCTCCTCAAAGTGTTTGAAGTGGCACTTGTCTCATACGATCATTGCCTTTCTAGGATTTTTGCAAAATATCCTAGGCTTTTTTTCGTGATCTCTGTGTTCGATATTTTTTCAAATATTGTCTCCTTGACGACTTGAAACATCGTAAATAATGCTTTCTGATCTTTCTTTCAGGATTCCACCAATGAATCTTTCTCCTCCTTTTTCAAAGCATCGAATGCTTCACCATTGGCCACTTTAGTGTAGCTATTCTCCACTAGGTTCCACAAATCTTGCAATTTGAAAGAACCTTCATATGGACGAACCAATTATTGAAATTCCTTCCGTTCAACTTTGGAAGTTGTAATTGGACGGAACCGGTGGACGCCATTGCTAGCTCTGAGTTCACGATCCTTGATCGTCTACTCTAAGTTCTCGGTCTCTGGCCACTGGTTTTGATACTCTGGTTCCTAACCTCCTAGGCTTTGATACAGTGCCTGGCCGCTAGGGCTCCAACACGGTCCTGGGCCTACTAGCTTTGATACCAATTAAAGAGTGCACAACCTGTTAGGAATCATGCCCCGATTCCTAAAAAATAATTCAAGCAAATAATTCGCGTTTGCGGAATATAATAATAAAATATCAAAATTAGATAAACGCACCAGAGAATTTGTTATCGAAGTTCACCCAAACTTGAGCTACGTCTCCGTGCAAAGACACTCTGCGAATCCACTAGTTTTCGAAGAGAGTAGGAATATAATCACAATTTTCTCTCAAGATTAGGGCAAAAGAGATTAAGAACACTTACCAAGCCATCATGGCCTCTCTTTGTCTTTTCTCTCTATTTTCTCTCTCCTTTTTTCTCTGCATTAACCTAAATAGTTTATATATAAGAGGTAGTTTTTCTTTCTACGCTAACATATGCAAATTCTTTTCTGCGCTAATATTGCAGACTCTTTTCTTCATTAATATTTGCATACTCTTTTCTGCGCTACTAAATATCTTATATAAAAGGGGCAGTTTTTAACCTAAAAGCTAAAAAAAGAAAAGGACAAAAAAGACCTTGCTCCGATTCCACTGGTAGGGTATGCGGAAGTGTTGTGATGATAACACGGGAGAATTGTAATAGACAATTCAAGATACACCCATTATACCAAATTGCAGTACAACTATAACACCCAAATATTATCTCTCACAACTATTACAATATATTTTCTCACACCATACTCAAAGCACTCACAGCAAACTAGAGCTCATACAAGTGCACACTTGGCTATTCTATTTCTCTACTCGGAGGCTCACACCTTGGCTCTCTCTCACGAGGCCAACTCTCTTCCTCTCTTGAAGCTCTCCTTTTTCATTTAGTGACTTTCTTTCCTCTTGGCACTTCGTTTTCTATTTATATAAAAATGGCCGCCTCTTGCAGTCCGGTAGCCGACTTCAATGCGAAGGGGAAGTTGCGGCAATCTTTTTTTCATGCCAAAGTCCAAGTTGGCAAAGTTGAACTTTGCTTCCTCTTTCTGATGTTTTCCTTTGACAACCGCAATATGCCTCCGCTTTCAATTCGCGACTTCATCTTCTTTGTTTTCTAATGACTCCAACAAACCAAGCCTGATTCGTAGGCGTACTTCACCGCCTCTTTCTCGACCGACTTAGACAGCAAGAGAATAACTAGACATTTTTACTTGCTCTTCAAGATTTTCTCAGCAGATATTAACCGACTTCCCTTGCTCACAACGTCCGACAACAAGCAACTCTTCTTGACCAGTTCAGCCACCTAAGAATTTTACGGCTGGCATTTCTTGCTTCCCACGTGAGATTAGAGGATTCTACACAGAAATGGGTCAACTATTCAATGATTCCCTCCTAACGATAAGAGCATGCGAAGAGCTTCCTTCGCCCTCCCGTCTTCCTCTCGCTCTCTCCGACGGGCTGCCCCATTTCGCTATCAGAAATGGCGGAGAAGAAGCTAATGCGCGCAGTTTGGTACCACTCTTACGGCAGGGGAGCCGCCGGTCTGAAGTTGCGAAACGGTCTGCTCTAGATTCTTGGTGCTGAGATGTTTATTTCTCGGTGATATGCAGTGGAAACTCTGGACCTCTGCGCTTCAGTCCGAGCCTCAGCATCATAGTTAATCATCGTACATGCTAAATCGCATGCCAATGCCATGATAATCAATTTCAGTGTCGTACTTGCTTAATTCGACGTTAATTAGTCTCTTCGGCTGAGCTTATGCTACAACAGCTTTTGATTGTTAATGGGTACATGAATGAGGAACCGTTGATTCATCACACCCTGCTTTTGAAAGGAAGAATACATGTATCATCAGACATTCTCAGGGCACGAGAGTAAAAAAGTGACGCTAATTGAGCTGCGAGCTACTGGTATAACATTAAATAATGTACAACCCTTTCGGTACTATCTTATGAGTTTCATGCCATATTGAGCATGTAGTTCTCTATCCTTGCGTTGTGCTTATCCAATGAGGGATCGCAGGGGTTGGGGGCCACACCCGATTTGCTTGGTGCTTCGGTAAATTTATACCAAAATCTATGGAGCTGATTAGATATCTCGCCTCCCTGAGTTAGGAATAGCAAAACCCATTTTTTAATCTCTTCCTTCCGTGCCATCCACTATGTTTATCTAGTTTCCTCCCCAAGCTTCAAATTGAAACTTATGCACCTTTTCGGACCTGTTCTTTGGTGAAGCATATATCTTTGGTTCGTTTTGGTTGGAGTGGGACTGCACCTGATTGCAATTCTGAATCGATACAACTTATTTTTTGTTGTTCCTTCTTGTCTGCATTAGCTGTAAGGTATGAATCCTATAGTATTATCAGTGTCATGAATGTCTCCTTTGATCTTGTTGTCATGTTTTACAGATGAGGATGAGTGATACTGTTTTCCACATACGTTTGTTCTAGTTTTCGTACCTCATTACCTATTCTTGTGCTTCTTGTAGCATGTAAAAGTACCGGTTCCTGAGCCAAAGAATGATAAGGTTTTGCTGAAACTGGAAGCGATTACTATAAATCCCGCCGATTAGAAAACACAGACTGGAATGCTAAGACCGTTTCTTCCTCCGAAGTTCCCTTACATACCTGGTATGCCTTGAAATCAGAGATGTTCTGTTTCTGTCACCCTTCTTGACAAGAAATACGATGGTTTTCTAAAGTATGGGGCCTGACTCTTTTGGGTGAAGTAATGTTTCTTAAAGATTGATCATGTTTGCTTGGCGATGCAATATAAAGTACACTCAAAATAGTAACGAAGTATGAGGAAGATAATGTCCTCATTCGACTGTTACTTTTGCGCACTTTATCATTGTCAGATGATTTGGTAATTCTGTTATGCTTAAGAGATGTCTGGCACTTACATTGTGTGAACTACGGTATGCTAACAACGGCCGATTCTGCAGACTATCGTATTACTCCAAGCATGTTGTGCCTGTTATAATAGGGTTCCGGCTCTTTGAGTTTCATAATTGGCCGGTTGTTTTGTTAAGCACGTGAACCCAATGAATTACCAAATTGCAACTTTTGCATGCGTATCTTTCCCTTCTCATTGGCTGAAGAAGTTCTTCACTTATTCAGCCTGCGATGTGGCGGGAGAGGTGGTTGAGGTTGGTCCAGGAGTCGAGAATTTTAAAGCTGGCGACAAAGTCGTAGCCTACCTCGGTCTTAGGGTAATGCTCATCCCTCGTGATCTGCACATTTCATCTCTTTTAACTAGTTTTGCTCTCATGGTGGATCAGTTAGGAGAGTTCTTTGGTAAAACTGATAGCTTTCTATGTCAGATGGATCCCATGAAGACATTTGTTTTGCCTGCCTGTTGATATAATATCTTTGGTATGCTTTAATTTGATAACATGACAGAACGGTGGTGGATTTTCTGAGTTCGCCGTTGCGGATGAGAGCCTGACAGTGGCAAGGCCACCTGAAGTATCCGCACCAGAAGGGGCAGGGTTACCTGTAGCCGGCCTCACTGCTCTCCTGGCCCTCACCCAAGCTGCTGGGGTAAAGCTCGATGGGAGCAGGCCACTGAAGAACATCCTGATTACCGCTGCCTCAGGTGGCGTTGGCCACTACGCGGTTCAACTTGCGAAGCTAGGAAACACGCACATGACCGCAACTTGTGGGGCTCGCAACATCGACTTTGTCAAGAGCCTCGGCACAGACGAGGTCCTCGACTACAAGAGCCCAGAGGGAGCTGCCTTGAAGAGCCCATCTGGCAAGAAGTACGACTTCGTGGTCCACTGCGCGCAAGCTTTCCCCTGGTCAGTTTTCGAGCCGAACTTGAGCCAATGCGGCAAAGTGATAGATCTCACCCCAGGCATCAGCACAATGATGACTGTCGCTCTCAAGAAACTCACCTTCTCCAAGAAGCAGCTCGCGCCACTGTTATTAACACCCAAGGGCAAGAACCTGGAACTCCTGGTTAAGTTAGTTAAGGAAGGGAAGCTGAAGACCACCATCGACTCGAAGCATCCGCTGAGCAAAGCGGAGGATGCTTGGGCGAAGTCCATAAGTGGTCACACCACTGGTAAGATTGTTGTACAGCCATAGGGACTAACTGTTTTCTATGACGGTGATGTTCTTCTTGCTGCGAATGTTGTTGAACGTTTCTGTTCACTTTGAACGGAGCGATTTACATCATGATGAATTGCTTATGCATGCGTTCTTCTCTTTGAATCGTTCCTTCTTTTTCACTGTGTACATTTGGCTCAGTAGCTTGAGAACAGTTGCCTTCAGTTTGACCTTTTACTCCTGATTCCTGTACTTTTTACTCTTTTATCTCTGGCGCGTGGGATTTTTTACTTGTATTTACGGGTATAAATACTATTCACTACGAAACTAAACTTAGAATTATCAGCGCTATTGAATTTTTCAGTGAACGGGCCCACGTGCCATTTCATCGTACCATAAGTAAACTTGTAGTTGTAAAACCTCAAGACATTAATATCTTTAAGGCAACAGGAGTGACGGATAAAGGCAGCCATAATTGCTCCTGTATATTGTGTTTAATAATATTTTGTACATCTCTTTGTAAGAAAATGAATAGGAATAATACAGGGAAGAGGAGCAGTGCTAGGGCTCCAATTATAGTAACAAATTCAGTAATGGAATAGAAAATATACAGAGACTAATCGGGAAAATAATCATGAAGGAAATCTTTGCTGAGTTGTAGCCTTGCTGTCTAACATCCCCCGCAAGCTGATGTGGTAGGAGTAACAATAAGCTTGATCTGAAGAAGACGGAACCAAGGAGTGGATAGTTCTTTAGTGAAGATGTCGGCTGGTTGATCATGAGTGGCGATGTATTGAACATGAAGCTATCCTTTGGCCACATGCTCGCGCACAAAGTGGTAGTCAACCTCTACATGTTTAGTGCGAACATGGAAGATGGGATTGCCACTAAGATAGATAGCAGAAAGATTATCACACCAAAAGACAGGACGAGCGAGCACAAGAACATGAAGATCACGTAGCAGAGCTTCTATCCAAATAAGTTATGTAGTGGGGTCAGCAAGGCACTTGAACTCGACTTCGATATTGGATCAAGCAAAAGTCTGCTATTTGTGGGAGCTCCACGAAATGAGATTTGAACCCAAGAAGATGCCAAACCTGCCAACAGAGTGACAAGTATCTGGAGTACTAGGATATTAGACATGTGGAAATCACGGGTAATAAGGGTACTTGTGTGAGTGATGGGAAAACTTGACCCATTACCTATGGTGACCTGCTCAGTGCCATGATATGGCTGAACTGAGGACAGCTGATGAGGATTGTTGGTAATGTGATGTGTGGCACCCGAGTCGGGATACCAGGCATCAGGAGAAGCACTGATGTATCTCAGCCAATTGAACTTGTGGTGGAAGTAACTGCTGCTGGTGCGTGTGGCCTCCAAAGAACCCAAATTGTTGGTTGAACTGATTGTGACAAGCAACGGCCTTGTGTCCTGGGCGATTGCAAATCTAACACCTCACATTGCTATGTCTTTGATTTTTGTTGCCATTGAAATTTCGATACTAAGAGTTGCCCGGATTATTAAAGTTGGGTTGTTGTCCATGAGGATTAAAATTCCTCTGCTGCCCCGTATTTGAGTTGGGGCTGTTGAAATTGGAAGCGGGGCCACATTGTGAATAGGAATTTTGGCCCAAGCTGGTGTTATGCGTGACGAAGGCAACCAGTTGGGTGGTTTGTGGTTCCTAGATCACACTTATGCGATGGCCACCTCTGTGTCAAATTTTGTCACACCTTCTTGCTTTAGTCAAGCTATGAAAGATGTAGAGAAGAAATTCCACACGGCATGAGAGGTGCTCAGATTAGATAATTGACCCACAATTGAATCAGCTATCATGCTTAAGATCCACCCAAGAGCAATCTGGTCCCGTGTGTACCAGTTATTGTATTCGAGATTAGGCACAATATTGGAAGAACCATCTGTATTGGTTTGAGTAATCTGTTGTAGAGGACATGGCAACATTCCATGAACGATGGAAATCAATTTATTTGCTCGAAGGAAGGGGAGGATTCGAGCTTTCCACACCATGTAGTTGTCCCTGGTGAATTTCACCCTAAGATTTGGACAACCAGATGACCCCATGTGATTTCCAGATGACGGAATGATGGGGCTGGTGAGAGACAAGATTGTTGAACTGGACGGCATTGAGATGCTAACAGTAGCAAGAGTCGCAAGAATCGATTTTGTTGAGGAACTTAGATCGGAACTCATGGCTATGATGCTTTCGCAATTGATAGCTCTAATACCATGTAAAACCTCAAGAAATTAATATCTTAAGGCAACAAGAGAAGCGGATAAAGGCAGCCATAATTGCTCCTGTATATTTTGTTTAATAATATTTTGTATATTTTGTACATCTCTTTGTAAGAGAATGAATGGGAATAAATACAAGGAAGAGGAGCAGTGCTAGGGCTCCAATTATAGTAACAAATTCAGTTATGGAATAGAAAATATACAAAGACTAATCAGAAAAATAATCATGGAGGAAATCTCTGCTGAGTTGTAGCCTTGTTGTCTAACAGTAGTGACGTTACTACAACTTGGAAGTACTTGCTATGACGTGTTCACCTTCTCCGCTATTTACCTAAAAAGTTCGAAGCACGTAATATAATTCACGTTATCTCATTGGTGTATTTCCACATGTGCCCATGACTAGAGCACCCACATATATACATACACACACTCCACTAATTATCGAGTGTCGCCGAGTGTCGCCGCACCGCTTGTAACGACTCGATCCATCTCACATGGGCCAAACTCTCGAAAGAATGTTCTGAATAGCCGCAAATGATGATGATCATCATATGACGATGCGCCCATTATTATTCATTTGATTCTAATTGTGGCCATATTATATTTAATTTAAGCTTATTTGGTCTTACCCTAGCATTCAATGTATTTTTTTTAATATTTTGGAACCTTTGTTTTCATTTTAGGTATCAGTCATAGAGCCGTCAAACGAGTAAATCAGGTCAGGTTTGGGTCAAATCGAAAATGGTCCAATCCAAATTGACA
>BCNH02000011.1:25482584-25497554 GCA_001662345.2 Metrosideros polymorpha var. glaberrima | reverse complement strand
TTTTTTCCTTCTTCCTCCTTCCTCCACTGGTCATCTAGCCTTGGCAACAGCCAGTAGCTCGGCAACTAGCCACAGATGTGGCCGATCCCGGCAAGCTCGAGGCTCGCCAAGTAAAGGCGAGCAGTTCTAGATTCCGTACAAATTCCACCTATAATCTACTCTGCATACTCCGAAAACTGGAACCTACTTTGTCACAGGTTTCAAAGTCAAAACCTAGAACCTACCCTATCGTAGGTTCCAAAGTCTACCTAAGTTCCAAATGTATTCTTAATTGAACGATTTCATCACTTTTAATGATCACCACTTGCGGTTACATTCCACTAACAATAACTTATATTTAGACACGCGAAAAATATGAAACATTAATATAGTAAAAGTCTCGATTATAAATATCGCTGAAAATGAAAGTTCTGACTAGTAGTTCTAAATTATACACTCATGATCGGACACCATGGAGTACCACAAGATCACGTGAAGACATGGATGAAGAAAAACACAAAAACTTGTCCTAGGTTTCACCTACCTAGATATTGAAACCTACTCGTCGAACTAAATTCCTAAAATCTGGGAACTTGGAACATACCCTACAAATCCTAGAACTTAAAATTGGACAAGGTTCTCACTGGTACATTTCTCAGGTTCTAGGTTCTACCTTAGAACCATGCTCACCCCTATCGTTAGGCTGTCACCGACTAATCGCAACAAAGGTAGGAGGACAGCCTGGTGCGGTGGAGTAGGTGGAAAAAAGAAAAGAAATTATTATAAAATTCAATTTTTTTTTAAAATATGCATAAAACCTATAGATAGTTAGCTTAGTTAATCCATTTATGATCCATTAAGTTTTTAAGTAATGCATTTATGATCCACTTAAGCTTGTTTTTAAAACTTAACACAACCCATTTATGACTCACCGCTATTAAATATGGATTAAAATAGGGTTCTAAATCCATTTTGCCACCACTAAGTCACGGTCATTTTAAAACTATTTAAAGGAAAAATTTAGTAGACAATAAAATACAGATCATAGCAACGCGGTACACATAAAAATGTGAGCCTATGTTGACAATCGTGTTGAAATTAAAGGGAGCGGACCATCATCAAGGACACTCGGTACACTACGAATGCGCCACGTGTCAATGCCACATCGATTTGATGAGAACCCTTCTTTACTATTTATGAGCTAACAGTGCAATTGTGACATCCAAAAAATTCATGCATTATTTATAATGCGTAGGAATTCATAGACGATGAACGTCGCGATTGAAAAGTTTGGTTGGGCAAATTACATAGCAATCGCGGAAGCTGAAACGTATTTTTACGTTTCCGTAATTTTTTCCGTAAATGTTTTCATTAGGATCGAATTGTCGTATATATGTTTCTGGATTGATTTTCTAGAGTTGCTATGATGTTCGCAACGCCGCCTTGTTCAATTTTGAAATTTACTGAATTAAATATTTCCGCATGTTCTATATCTTTTGCTAAACGTTTTGACACGATCAAAATATTTTTTCAAATTACCATTGTTTAGAATGGACACTGATTTCATTATTTACGTACTAATTTCCTTGTTTATGTACTGATTTTCAAGATATCTTGACAAATTATCAAAATATCTACTTTGGAACTATAGGATTATGCCATTTGTGTCCTTTTCATTCGGCCACATCTCCCCTAAGTTTGCACCACATGATTTTAACCAAAGCAATCATTACAACTAACCGAAGGTGTGTTTCACTCTCTTTAGTCGTGTGTTTTCATCTTCCCAAAATGTTTCACACTTTCAACCTTACTTTCCTCACTTTTCATCTAACCGAATCTTCCAAGTAAAAGAAGAAAACCCCACTTTGTGCTAACGAAGTTTTAACTTCAAGTTTTCAAGAGTTTGCAAGGTAAATTATTGGACTCTCTTTTCATCTTGTAAAATTAGTTACTTTTCTTCAAAAAGATTTATAGTTTTTGATCCTGCTTTTGATTTTTATTCTACTTTGAAGGTAATCAAAGTTTTGGATTCTTTGCTCAATCATCTTTGAGGTAAGTGAAAACTCTAGGTACTAAGTTAGGATAATCTACTTTGTACTCTTGACTTGGTTATTTGATTGATGTTCTTAATTTTGATTTAGTTCTTGATGTCATAGATGATGAAATGGTATGAAAGACATGTTGCTTGATGAATTCTATGAGTCTTTGAAGTGTATGTGCAAGTAAATTCCATAAGGTTCAGTAGAGATTTATGAAATGGTGAGAAATGGATGAAGTTGCCAAAAGGAAAGTACTGAAAATGGGTAAAACCAAGTCCCTTTCCGAAGATTTAAGTGTTGTGAAAATCGGGTTTGTGGAGTAAAAGTTGCCGAATGTGTGTTGCCAAAGTCAATCTTACTGAAAAAGTTGATTTCAATAAATTTTGACCGAATTTGAGAGTTATGAAAAAAAAAATTGCCGAATTCGATGAGGACAATTCAGCAAGAGTCCTCACCGAATGTTGACTTCAGTTGATCGAAAGTCAACCGAAGTCAATTGTCAACTATGTTGACCTTTCAAAAAAAAAAGAGAAAGAGAAGTTGCCGAATATCAATATTCATCGAAGGTGAGTTACCGAAGGGGATTGGTGCTGATGGTCAACGTGGTTGACCGAAGTCAATGAAATTGACCAACCTAAAAAAAAAAATTTATTTAGTTGAACCTCATTCTCTAGAACTTAATGTGTTTGAGAGGGCCTTTATTGTATTATTGTTATATGAGAATGGAGGAAAAGGATTAGAGAATTATTGATGCAAATGTAAGTGACCTATGAATTACATAATATGTATTAATGAATGTCGAGGATTAGCCATTTGAATTGTCAATGCTCACATAGCCTCATGAACATGTATCATTTGCTCGCAAAAGATGATGAGCATGTCAATGTTATTACTCGAGCATGTAAAATGATCGAAATGTGCAAGGTAATTACGTTTTGAAAGTGATTCATGTGAAAGGTAATGTGTACCGTATGTGAATTTTGAGATAAATGTGAATTTCATAGTTGATATGAAGAAGATTATGTGATTTATCATCATCATGTGCATGGTTGCTATGAGATAATATATGAAATGAATTATGAAAAATTATATTCCGTCGTTCACGCGATCGTGGCGACAATGCCTCGCAAATCGGATGCCTCGGGGAGTATTTCGGGATGCCTTGAGAGTTTCGAGATGCCACATTGAGAGGTGAGATGCCCCATTGAGAGGTGAGATCCCCCGTGGTCGGATGTTGCGGCATGCCTCGGAGTTGAGATGCCCTGCGAATCGGGAAGTTCCGCGAATCGAAAAGTAAAAAAGAATTGAATATGATAATTGAGTACATGATGTATGTTTATGACGCATACCCATGATGAATAAGATGAATAATTTATATTTGATGCGTGACTATGGTGCATGTTCAATGATGAATAAGAGGTGATCTGTATACACTATGACATGACGAGTCATTCGCATGTACTTAGTAGGCAATCCCAGGTAAGGTTGCTATTGATCTGCCATCGATATAAAAAAGTAAGGTATTTTCGTGTGCCTGTTATGCATGAAATTTTGAAGTACTGGATAGTATGTTTTATTCCAAGTTGAGTGGTGGGTGGATTTCCTACCTTAGAATTAGAGATTTCATTTACTGGGCTTCGGCCCATCCCTTTTTTTTTTTAGATGTGTAGGATAGTTCCCTAGATTTTCAGTTGAAGGGGTGAGGTGATAAAGGAGGCCATCGACCCGTAAATTGAATGATGATTTCGTATGGGCAGGCTTTTGGTGACGTAAGAGTATAGTGTGGGATATGACCCTGACCTTTTCCCAAGACTATGTAATTTATATTAGTCTTGATATGATGTTGTGAAATGGTAATATAGATACTTTTACAAGCAAGATGTACATGTATTTAATTGAACTTGTGCAATTTTCTAATACGGGATTAGTGAAAGGTGAAAAATTTTATAATGCTTCTGCATGCCAATAAATGTATATATTATTATATGAGGTAAAGAAATGTGTAGTGTGTGACGTTTTGGGGCATCACAGTAATATATTGAAAAAAAATTCTATAAACTTAAGAGGCATATACAAAGAAAATTTGTTCGAACTTTCAAAATCATTTTCCTTGCAATTTGGTTGATTAGACTAAACGAGCTGATGTCATGCTGACGCCATGTAAAGTCAATATTATTCTCAAACTTTAGAACCATTCATAGTTTTGTCGCTCGATTTACTTTACTTTTATGAAATAAATATGTGGTCCATAATCGATCTTAAAGTTGACTTTTTCAAATTTAATGATAATTATAATTTGCCTCCTAGCTTTGATAGTGATACTTGTCCTATTTGTTATTCCAATTTGCCTTGTAGCTTTGATACTGATAATTGTCGTACTTGATGAAAATTCTATTAGTACTTTCTTTTTAAAAATAGGATATACAAGTTAATATGAAAAGTTATTTTGCCTTTTCTCATCTTACATATTGACATTGATCGATACTTTGATTTTGTTAATTTTCCATTGACAATAAATTTGAGACCTTTATAAACCTTGCCAATGCTATAGTAAAGATAATGATTACCTTTCGTCCGAAGTCGTGATTGTTTGCGAATCATGCCTTTTCTGAGGAGCTTCTCGATAGGAAATGGTGGACACGAAGCTGATGCACGCGGTTTTTTACCAGAGCGGGGGAGCTGCTGGTTCGAAGGTGCGAGAGCTTTTGCTTTTTGATTATTATTGGGAAGACATATGCTATAGCTGAAGATCCGAATCAGACACTGTAGGTCTATAGAATGTTCTCCTTGGACGAGTAAATAGAGTGACAATAATTAGGGTGAGCAACAATCCAGAATAGACCCTAGAACTAGATCGGACCGATCCTACCCAGTCGGTTTTGGTCCAATTCTTGGTTTCAAATTTTTGGAATCGCCTATTATCGGATTGGTTCTCGGTTCTGGGTGTGGAACTTAACTAGATTTTGTAATACCTTTGTATATGTAACGAGTGAATTTTTTTAATCACTTATTTTTCTTTAATATGAATTGTCTTAACAAGGAGATTATTTTTCTTTAATATGAATAGTAATTTTAATTTAAAGCTATTGTTATGTGATCAACTATGTTTGTTGTTTATTGTGTTTTCAAGTGGTTAGAATTGGAAGCAATCTTTTATGGATGAATGAAGAATGAAGTTCTATAATTCATGTTTTATGTTGTGTATTTTGAAATTTTTATTATTTATTTTATTTTACATATTCATCTTTTATGGATTGTTGCTTTTGGCAGATGAAAATTTCTTTTGTTGATTTGAATTTCATCTTACTTGAGGAAGGGATGAGTTGGACACTTCATAATTGCTTCATATTTCTGTTTGTTTTGTATGGTATTTCTCGTCATTTTATTGCTCTACTTTTTTGCTATAATTGCTATCTATGTTGGTTATAAATAAGGACATGTTTTACTAAAGTTTGTCCTATCAAGAAATAAAAACAAAAAACAAAACAAAACAAAAAAGAAGGAATTGGCCGATTCCCAAGTAGGCCCTAGAACCAAATCGGATCAGCAAGATAAGATGAAGGGTCTATAGAGTAGGTTCCAAATTCTAAAAAATGGGAATATGTCGCAACATGGTAGGTTCCAAGTTTCACGATTGAAACCTATCTATTCTGGAATCGCTCATCCTTAATAATAATATTGCTCGAGCAAATGGTAGGACACGGATAGCCGCTCAGTCACTGTTTCATGAATGTCATGTCATATTGAGCATTTACTTCTCTGTTTTCTCGCATTTGTAGGCAAAAATTTCAAATTAGGGCTTGAAATGCCTTCATTTTATCAAGTAAATGTCTGAAATGGACTTTATTTCAAATAAAAGCTTGAAGTACTCTCATTTTTTCAAATAAGGGCCTGAAGTGGATCTTGTTTCAAATAAGGGATTGGAATGGCCATATTAGTCTCAAAGAAGGGTACGATCTTGCAAGTTAGTTAAGGGTATTTTTGTCATTTACTTATTTTCCCTTTTTTTCGTTTTTCATTTTTTCTTCCCATTTCATTTTTTTTTTTTTGTCCCTCGCCGGCCATAAGCGAGGCAACCCTTGCCATCAGCTCGTCGAGCCCTTGTCTAATGGCTAGCAATGGTCACCAACCCTCACTGGTCGGCAACAGAGAAAAAAAAAAAGAAATGGGAAAAGAATATAAATTAAAAAAGGACGAAAATGCATTTGACCAGCTGGTGAGGTCAAACCCTTTTTTTAGATTGATATGGGCATTTCATACCCTTATCTAAAATGGATAATGACATAAATGATCCCTAAACTTTGGCTCAACATGTAATATGCTCTTTGAACTTTCAATTTAACACAAATAGTCCATGATATTTAACTCAATGTTCAATATGATCCCTCAACTTTCAATTTGACACAAATAGTCCCTGAACTTTTGGCATATGATTAAACTAGTCCCTAGACTATATGAAAATATTCAATGTTGTCCTTGAACTTAAATTAATGGAATGACCATATTAAACATTTTCATATAGTCCATGAACCAATTTGAACATACATTTGTGTCAAATTGAAAGTTAATGGATCACATTGAATATTAAGCTAAAGTTTAAGGATCATTTATGTTAAATTGAAAGTTTATGGACCACATTGCACATTGGACCAAAATTTAAGGACCATTTGTATCATTTTTCCTATTTGAAATAAGGTCCATTTTAGGCCATTATTTGAGAAAATGAGGGCACTTCAGATTTTTATTTGGAATTTTTCCGCATTTGTTTGTATCTAACGATGGAAAACCGGGGGTCTAGGGGGCTGTCCGATTATGATCTTCTTTGACCTTATAAGATGGGCTCAAACTCGACAAAAAAAAGAGATAAATATATTGGAAGTCCTAAAACTTGTCACAAAAGTGCAATTTAATCCTAAAACCCTTGCAAAAAGTATAATCAAGTCCTAAAACTTGTCATGAAAGTATAATTAAGTCCTAAAACTTTCAAAAAATGCAATCAAGTCATAAAACTTGTCAAATTAATCAAATTAAGTCATTTCGTTGATTGCACTTTTTAAAAAATTTAAGACTTGATTGCACTTTCGTGACAAGTTTTATGACTCGATTACACTTTTTGAAAATTTTGGAACTTGATTTCACTTTCGTGACAAGTTGGAGAACTTGATTACACTTTTTGAAGGTTCTATGATTCAATTGTATTTTCGTGATAGGTTTCAGGACTCTTTGATGCACTTATCCGGGAAAAAAAAGGTACCGTGATTCTTTTTTCTTTGTTTTTGGTCAAACCGTGATGCTTTGAAACGTTCTACTTTTGCGTGCTCGAGCCAAGTCCACTTTCCGTTTTGGGAAAAGCTAACAGCATGGTCAAACTATGCATCGCAGTCTGAACGTGCTAAGCTTACTATAAAAAAATTTGCTTCTTTTTTTGTGTGCCAGCCACAAATTTGTGGCTGTCATTGCACGGTGACCGTGCTGCTAGCATAGTCCGTCGGTTTTCGTCTCCAATTTCGCTCTCATTCTCCTCCGGCTTACAAGATGAGGAGAACCAAATTCCGATGATGCCCTCGTTTCGTTTCCCCTCTCCGAACCTTCCCATCCACAAACTGTAGGAACTGCCCCCATCGAAGCGAGGCCGTTCCAGTCATTCGAGAATGGAACCCCCCGGCTATCCTTCCTATCTATACGTGCACGTCTTTGACCAGACTGTCCCGGTCTCATTTCATGCCCGAAGAAAAGTCTTCTGCGAAAAATCTTCTTCCACCTCTCGCTCTGTCTCGCTCATTATATCTTCTTCCCACAATTCGGTGAGCTTCAGGATCGAAAATGGCGGAGAAGAAGCCGACGATGCGCGCAGTCTGCTACGAGTCTTACGGCGGAGGATCCGCCGGGTTGAAGGTGCAAATGTTTGGGCTCTCTATCGTCTCGTGATTCACATGCACTTGCGCGTGCTGACATTATGAAGTTTGCGTGGACGCACTGTGTTTATGTGTTCTCGGACAACATATGATGTCGATGGATTGTTGTCGCTTTAGCGAAACTGTCGAAGCTAGCCTTTAAAGCAAGCATAGGAAGAAGCTGTTCGGTGTTCTCGTGTGTTGGTTTTGAGAATATTAGTTTGGCGGGCTTCTTGGGGATTCGCATTAAGACTTGTTCTACTAGCCTGTTCTGTTCCATTATTTTCTTGAGCCAACAACTTGTTCTTTTTAGGAATTTAGTCTGCGGTTGAGAATCCGGAACGTTACAAATTGAGTGACGATGCCATCGAGATTTTGATTTTTAGTGAATACGTAAGGACTCCGTTGATCGACACGCCCTTGGTGATCGGAGCTTTGGTGTAAGAGTGAATGAAGTGGCACAAATTAAGCCCCAAGCTTATAGTTCTCTCGTCACGTTTACCCCTCGTTAGGTGTTTGATGATAGCGTTTGCATCTTCTTTCAGTCCTTTTTCGGCCAAGCATTTTCTTTTCTCATTTCTCTGTCCTGTGTGGCTGGACCCAATCGAGATTTTGGGGGTTGGCGTTGAGAAAATTTGATGATGAAGCAAATAGAATAAGTTTTTGACAGAAGAAGACCGGTAGAGCCCGGGGACAGACGTATACTGATGCTTGTATATGTTAGATATACTCTTGTGAGTTAATGTAAGATCCCAGTCTCTTTAAGTGTTCTGTCACAATACATGTTGGCTGGAGAGTTGCTCCTTAGACTGCGTAAAGTCGGGAATCTGGTTAGCATAAAACAGTGAAAACGTGATCCTTTTCGAGTTAATTGATCTTTTTTTTTCTTTCTAGATCTTGTGTGTGCTAACGGGTATTGATCATAGGATCTGATTGATGTTACAAATGTCTCCTTTGTTCTTCTTTGTGTACATACGTGCTAAGTGATTTGGGCTGTCAAGTCATTTGTGTTTCATTTGTCCTTCTGATTTGCATTACATGCCATGATACCTATTCTTGTGCTTCTTGCAGCATGTGGATGTCCCAGTCCCTGCGCCCAAAGAGGGTGAGGTTTTGCTGAAACTCGAAGCGATTAGCGTAAATCCTTTTGATTGGAAGATGCAGAAAGGAAAGATGAGACCGTTTCTTCCTCGCAAGTTCCCTCAGATACCTGGTATTTTGTTGAAACTGAAATTGCTCTGTTCCCTCCGAGTTGAGAATAAGCGTGATTGTTTTTGGGATGTACGGATCATTGGGGCGAAGACTTATTACTTAAAGATTGTTCGTGTTTGCTTGGATAGGCAATATAGTCAGTATAGTTGCACTATGTCCTCATTCGTCTTTTCTTTTTTTACGACTTTGGGCCGATTCATTCGTGTTATTTACTTTTTTCCCGCTTTATCGCTCATTTTGTGGACTACAGAATGTTAATAAGAACAATTCATGCAAACTATTTTACTACTTCAAGTATTAGTGTCTGTCATTGTTTTTCCATATCTAAACTGTGGGTGTGACCCATTTCGAATGATGCGCAATTGCCATACTCGTCAGTTGCTTCCCGAACGTGCGTGCGCAATGACATGTTGTGTTTCCGTGTGTGTGTGAGCATGTGCTGGGTCCGTGTTGGGAGCGCTGGTAACTAGATTATCTGGTATGGTCTTGAGGGCAGGACATCATTGCTCGCGTGTTATTGTGAATGATTTGGAGATAGGCATGTTTCTTTTTGCCTTGCAGTGTGCTGGCCGGATATATTGTTGATCATATGTGCTGAATGTAAGTGTAACTTCGTATCTTATGTCTCTTTGCCTTCGTTTTACAGCCACTGATGTAGCAGGAGAGGTTGTTAAAGTTGGACCAGCAGTCAAGAAATTTAACCCCGGCGACAAAGTCGTAGCCACCCTCAGCCTCCTCGTAATGTTCATCCTTCATGTTTTGCAATTTTTTTTCTCTCTTTTGAGTTTTGACTAGTGTTGCGTGTTGCTATGATGGTGAATGTAAATGACATTTTCACAGACGGAGAGAATTCTTGGAACACTCGATTGCTCTCCTGGTCAGTTTGTGAACTCCCCACACGCTAGTTCAGACCGGCTGATGTTATATCCTTCTGTGCTTTTTACATGATAACCCGACAGGCAGGAGGTGGATTAGCTGAGTTCGCCGTCGCAAAGGAGAACCAAACGGTGGCAAGGCCACCGGAAGTATCAGCCCCAGAAGGGGCAGGTTTACCCATGGCCGGCATCACTGCTCTCCAAGCCCTCACCCAAATTGCCAGGGTAAAGCTCGATGGGAGCGGGCCGCTGAAGAACATCCTGATCACCGCTGCCTCAGGGGGCGTCGGCCATTACGCGGTTCAGCTCGCGAAGCTGGGAAACACGCACGTGACCGCAACTTGTGGGGCTCGCAACATCGACTTTGTCAAGAGCCTCGGCGCCGACGAGGTCCTCGACTACAAGACCCCGGAGGGAGCCGCCCTGAAGAGCCCGTCCGGCAAGAAGTACGACTTCGTGGTCCACTGCGCGGAAGCTTTCCCTTGGTCAGTCTACGAGCCGAACTTGAGCGTCCGTGGCAAAGTGATAGATCTCAGTCCGAGCGTCGGCGGCATGACGACTTTCGCTGTCAAGAAGCTCACCTTCTCGAAGAAGCAGCTCGTGCCGATGATGGCAACACTCAAAGGTGACAATCTGGAATTTCTGGTTGAGTTGGTTAAGGAAGGGAAGCTCAAGACCTTCGTCGACTCGACGCATCCGCTGAGCAAAGCCGAAGATGGTTGGGCAAAGTCTCTCAGTGGCCGCGCCACTGGTAAGATCATTGTAGAGCCATGAGACTTTTGAGTACTGGTCTTGTTTTGCGGTACTTTTCCGCTGTGTACTGTATGTAATAATGTGTTTCGTGTTCATGCCTACGGCCCTTGGCAAACCTTATGTGCTACTCTGGCTTATTGATTATTTGATCCATGCCATCCGAGGAGTGACTAGTAATTATATTTCTGAGCCATTGACAATGTGCTATCTATAGGGCACCCGACACAGCGGCAGCGCATAAGGCATTTTTGAAACCTATCCGAAACTCGCCGATTTCGAAATTTTTAGATCTAGAACCTATCATTGCTATACCGATTTCACGGGCTCTCTTGCATACCCCTTTAACTCGTGTGCTCCATTCCCACTAAGTATAGAAGTCACCTTCGGAAGAAAAAGACATCATGTGAACTCCTGCACGCTAAAGTCTTGCTTTAGAAAATGAAGGCCCGTGTATCGAATGATAGGCTTGTTTAAGCATTTAATATGAACGCACCACGTCAAAATATCTTTATAAAATCTCCTGGTACATGAATTTAGACGTCCAAATATATTTACTCGGAAGGGCGCGGACCACCATTGGAGTTGCGTGCCTTGCGCAACCATCGCGATGTGCTTGTTGTGATGTTTGCCGCGGGTGGCAACCACGGCGGTCCCCCGACCGAGCTGCTTCGGATTCTTCTCTTTTTTCTTTCCCATTTGATTTTTTATTCTTTTTATTCTTTTAACTATTAAAAAGAAGTGGATTGAAAATGGGTCTGGTTTAAACTGATGTAAATCCATTAAAACTCATTTTCTGTACTTTCCCTACCAGTCCTGGAGCATATCTTGGGCTCCGTTCGTTTCCCGAAAAATAAGTGATTTGAAAAGCATTTTTTAAAAAATAATTACATATATCGTTTAGAAAAATTAGTCAACGAAAAATAATTTTACCATCAATAACAATCTATTCCTAACTATTTTCATGATGACAAAAAAAATTATCCACTCACTTATTTTTCTAAATAATATAAACGATCATTTTTTGAAAAAAATATTTTTCAAATCATTCATTTTTCGTGAAACGAACACACCCTTGAATGACATCCATTCTAAGTTTTTTTAAATTTGAAACCTACTTTATAGGATCTTAATATCACCCTGGAACCTATTAATTTTATAGGTTTCACCTCGTACTTTTATTAAAGAAAAGATGCCATAAAATTAATTATTTACGCATTCAAGATTCGACGTAAAACAGATACGCATTTATGATACGAGATGTATTTGTATTCAATAATAACAAACTCTTAAAATACAATAAAATATAAAGTAATGTATATATAGTTTATTTCATATGTATTTACTTAACTTTTTTGCAGGGTATAGGGTACGGGTTGAGTATGGTTCGAGTACGATTGCAAACCTTGGCCCTATCACATGCTTTTTCGTCTTGAAATTTTAGAGCTAAAACGTATTCATTGTATCGATTCGAATTTGGTGAGTTCTACATTGGCCTTTAAAAAAAAAAAAAAGAATAATACATTACGTAGACTCTCGAAAGGGAGTCATGCTTTAGAAAACTAAAACCTTTATCCAAATATTTTAGGTCAAATTGAGCATAACAAAAGGGGGATATGTTTTTTAACCCCAACAGCAAGACTCCCCCATCGTCAAATCTCTCTCCATCTCACTCTTTCTGGCTTGGAAACCCTAACCTTTGCTAAATTCCCCCTACATGTTCTTGTCCAATTCATCTATCTTCCCTATCTTTCACCTTTTCTTTCAAAAATACCCTCCTATCGGCATGTGAGCAGCCGCAATTCCCACCTACGAACAGATCATGGGGCTCAATGACGCACATTTGGTCAGCATATAGGGGCCTAATTGAACGAATTCAAGTTGATGGGTTATTTTGCGAAAATGGGCTCACAGGGGGCAAATTGAAATTTCCCCAAAACAAGAGGACCATAAGCGGATTGACGGTTAAGGCCATAAACTAGAATATGGCACCAACACCGCCTTCGCTGCCCCCAGCGGGTCAGTATCGTCATTGCGAGTGCACCACCGAAATAAACGAAGTAGTCCAGGGACAATTGTGTAATTAGGGGTTACACAATATAATATTGCCACGAGGGGGCCCACCCTGCGTTCCCCCACCTCTACCGAGCTATCCCGGTTTATATTTCTTTTTTCAAATATTAAAATATTCTTTGAATTATTAAAATGTTTTAAAGTTTTTTATTTTTATTTTTTTATGTTTCTTTGGTTTCTTCTCCTTTGCTGCAGAATCCTTCCTCTTCAATGGCTTCATCAACACTCTAAATTCTCTCTCTCTCTCTCTCTCTCTCTCTCCTTCCTTCTCGTTTTGAATGGTTTCACGCATTGGCGTTCGTGTTCTCTCTCGTTGCTGGTCAGATTCTTCGACCTCGGTTCTCTCTCCTCCTGATCAATGGTGAGTTCATCGATCTCCTGGTCTTCGGCTCCTGTGCGTTCGCAGATAATCTTTTCGATCATGCAATTCCGCCATCTCTATCTCTCTTTTCGTTTTCCTCGACTCTGGCGAGGTTATGTCGTTCGATTATTCGACCGTGTTGGAATGGGCTTGGAGTTTTCTGTCGGGGGCTGCTTGTTTTGGGGAAAGATGAGGAACTGATGATGGGAATAGGATTGCGGAATTGACTGAATTCGGAGTTTTGGCTTGGGATGAAAAGGAATAATCTTGGGTTGTCGGAGTGAGTCATAAAATCAGTCCATTTGTTGGAGTTCGATGAATGTTTGGTCGTGATCTCCAATTCCGAAATGGTTTTGCCTTCCAAGGACTGATCTTGTGTTTCTGGGGCGCTCCTTCTGTTTGCTTCGTTTCGTAAATGCATCCAGAATCCTATGTTTCTATTGCAGAGATGGGATTCTTATTTCCTTTTTGGTTTTGCAATCGTGCGTGGCAGAATAAACAGACAGATTAATAAGAGACAGTCCTTTGTCGTTCCGAAAGATTATCTGATTTGCTGTTTATCTTAGCGTATCGAGTATGTAATTAAGGATTTGAAATTTTCTCTCTATTTTCTTAACATTGCAATTCTGTTTTGAAAATAAATGTACAAGGAAAGCAAAAAAATTAAATTTGGTCTTGGCGAGGAGAGTGAAGAACCCATAGGAAAGTAAAACAGTGGATTCGTGCTCGACTCCAGCTTATATGTGCCTCCTTGCTCTGTTGAATTATTAATAAATCATTAGATTCATTCTGTCCTGCAGCTCGCTCCACCGTCTTAAATGGGTGCCACAGTCGAAGGATGTGAAGAAAGTTTGATTAGATCGATTTTGTGTTAAGTTGGATGCATCTTGTACGAGTGTGCTAGTTGGAAGTTGCAGCATGTTGGGGGTTTTGTCCCTAATGCTCAATCATTCCAATGCAAAGTCCGATGTTCATGAGATTGGATATTTTGTGCGACTCAATAACACCAGAAAGTGTTCACAAACTAGTGGCCTGCACTGCCTTGACGGTGTAGAGACCTGCTTTTTGTCTTTTTTGGAAGTCCCTTGAGAAAGTGCTGATTGTCATTTGCTGCAACACGAAAAATGGAAAGGTTTGCTGCTTCTGACTGCTTTAAGTTTGATACTGCTAACATAAATTTTGATAAACTCACACAAAACTATCCACCCATTTGTCTATTTTCCAGATACGAAATTTTGGGAGAGCTTGGAGATGGCACCTGTGGCAGCGTTTATAAGGCCCTCAATAAGGAGACACGTGAAATTGTAAGGGATCTTTTGTTGAAAAAAAGAAACGACATGACTTAGCACACATCATGCCGACTTACATGTTTTTTACTTATCTTGTTTCCCAACCTCCTTTTCCTTGGGACATTATAATGATATTTTTTATCAAGCAGCAAAAGTTGCTGATTGTGCTTGCTGCATTTATTTGCTGGCTTTGGTGACGTGGTGCCATTGCTGGAGTCTTAATAAGATTAGGAGATGCTTGGCTATGTAACCATGACTTAACTTTTTAGGTTCTTTTTCTGTTATTTTTTTGTCTGAAATAGTCTCTCCAAACAGAACAGATTCACACTCAGTTCTGGGAACCGTAGTGTGGTTTGACATCTGTCGCCCTGTAGGAGTGGGATTAGGAACTTGATTTTGTCTGGTTATCATTGTGGCTACCTCTCAGACCTTCATTTGATTGACTATGATGCTCATTGGAAGCTTAATGTTTGTACATATAGAGGTCTTGGGGGGGGG
>BCNH02000011.1:25467118-25482575 GCA_001662345.2 Metrosideros polymorpha var. glaberrima | reverse complement strand
GGGGGGGGGGGGGGTTGGCTTGAGGAGCTCCTTGGGCATTCCTTGATAAATGGAGCATAATGCTTTTAGTTTTGCTTTTTCACAATCTCAGGTTGCTGTTAAGAAAATGAAGAGGAAGTTCTACTATTGGGAAGAGTGCATGAATCTTAGGGAAGTTAAGGTACTTCACATGTTACAGAATACTGTGCTTAAATCTATTCTATGTATTACTTCAATAATATTAACTAATGTTTCTGCAGGCCCTTCGAAAATTGAATCATCCCAATATAGTCAAATTGAAGGAGGTTGTCAGAGAAAACAATGAGCTGTTTTTCATTTTTGAGTACATGGTGAGTGAGCATTTTTCCCCTCACAGATATTGGTGTTATTTACCTGGCATGTTATAGGAATGGTTAATGTACTCTCTTTTTAGTACAGAATGATATAGCTGCTAAATTTACCTTTAAGGGATGAACCTTCTGCAAAACTCGCCTTGATATTTTACTGCTGTGCTCGATTTACTAAGACATATTGTCCCTGGTGTGTGCCGATGTGAAATGGAGTTTTTTTCTTAAGTAAATTGAAAAGGAGAGGAATTAATTTTAATTTTAGTTAGAACTGAAGAAATAAATGGGCCGAAGATATCTCCTACATTTTCTTCAAAATGAAAACTATTGTTTGTTAAATTTCTAGTGGCAACATTTAACAATGGCAAGCGATAAAACTTCTCTGCTGCTTAAGATTTTATCTTCAGATGATCAGCAGTATGATACAAGTCTTTCTCATCAAATGCATATATGGTATTCCATGAAAATGATTTGTTGATTACCGGCTCTAAGATTTCTTTAAAGCAAGATGGTTAAGAGTTGCTTTGGTGCACATGTAGAACAGGGCTTCTTGAAGTTCCATGTTGTAACTAAGGAAAAGCGCATCCATAGAATTTTCTCTTACATGATCAACCTACAGCTTGTGTAAAGAGTGTAGTTCAGAGATGAAATCTTTTCACAATGGAATCTATTAATTAACATCCCAGAAAATTTCTTCAAACCAAGAATGCCAAAGATGCTTTGGCGAACTTGCAGCACTGACTGCATGAAATTTGTCAATTACTATGTACGGTGTTATGTTCAAGTTCCCTCGTGACTAAAGAAAATTGCCGCTCTAGAAAAGTGGCATTCTTCTGTGGTTTGGTTGGTCAGTACATGAAAGGTGAGGTTATTGGAGCAAAAATTTAATGGGCTCCTAATTATGTCAGGAATGCAACTTGTACCAGCTAATGAGAGAACATCAAAATCCTTTCTCGGAGGAAGAAATATGTAACTTTGTATCTCAGTTAGTGCAAGGTCTTGCCCACATGCATAAAGTAGGTTATTTCCATCGGGATCTGAAGCCAGGTAAAATTCTAATATTGGTACAGTTGTTGTTTGGTCCTATGCATGCTCAATTCCCTGGTTCAATTTGTTTAGCATCTTTGGTATGCTTGAGGATTTTATTTCCAAGTTTTAGACAAGTTACATTTCCTTCATACAGAGAATCTGCTTGTGACTGGTTATGTCCTCAAAATTGCTGATTTTGGACTTTCTAGAGAGGTGGCTTCCATGCCACCTTACACTGAATATGTATCCACACGTTGGTGAGTCTCTATTTTTTGAACTAGTCTGGTAATTTTTGCTTACATGGTGCAGCTGTCAGCTTCTGGTTAATGCAAATAGCGTGACTGAGTACATATGATCATGTGCCTTATTTCTTCTAGGTACCGAGCACCAGAAGTTCTATTGCAGTCATCGTCATATACTCCTGCGATTGGTATGTTGTACATACATAGAAGTCCGTCCTAGAGATTTTAATACAGTCGTCAGTCTATGTCGAAATATGATGTCCTATCATGCAGTTGGCATGCTGAATTTTCAATATCAGTTAAGATGATCATTTTGGAGCGGATATTATGTTGGAAGTTTGTCTATCATGCATGCCATGAGCCAAAAGATGAGCAACTGAATTTTTTTATGTCAAGATAGTCAAATCATGCGTATAGTGGAGTACATTACACTACAATACTGTGTTATAGTGATGCAGCATGCAAGTGATATCTATTGTGTGCAGTGTACAGGACCAAGATTTTTCATAGGTAGTGAAATTTTGTATTCTCTGGTTTCTTAGATCCTGGCATGCATTATGGACATTATTCATTAGCTTATTAGTTGACAATTGAAATACCATCTCTTGTAATGAGTTTGATCTGTCACTGTTCTTTGGAAAACAACTGGTGGTTAGCTTGTGTGATGTAAAAGAAGGAAAGCGTTCACCAATATATTGTCACGTTTGGTGTTAAGGTTACTTAAGTGATCATCAATCAGGTCTGATATGTTTACCTGTGCTTAATGTGTATGCTTGTAAGACGATGACATGCTTCATTGATCTGAGGGCGTACTTCTCATGAGGATTTCTTATGTTGTTACTGTAGATTTACTCGGGTGCCCATGTTCTCATGCACTTTATGGCTTTAGTGTCCCTATGTGCGTAAATTCTGTGTTTGTGATGTTTAGATCATACTAAGCCCATATTTTGTCAAGCACCTATTTGAGCTTATGTATTTGCTTGTTTGCTGTTAATCAGACTTCCATATCCCATTTAATAGAAGCTAGTTATACTCATGTCTAACGAAGTAGAACTTCCTACAGACATGTGGGCTGTTGGTGCAATACTAGCCGAACTGTTCACTTTGTCTCCTATTTTTCCTGGTGAAAGGTAATTTTAATGTTTTCACTTCTCAATTAAATCTATTTGTGATTGTCCAGCGAATAAGTACAGGTTGCGTTCAAGTTTGAATTACTTTGGAGAATTATCTGCAGAAATAACCAATATGATCTCATACAAGAAATTATTTTTAATGGCCAGTGAAACTGATCAATTGTACAAGATATGCTGTGTTCTTGGCATGCCAGATTGTTCTCCTTTTTCTGAAGGGACCAGTTTTCCCTTCATTAATATCAATTCTACAAAGGTGAGTATTGAAGTTAATCTGTTTGTAATTCCATTATTGTCATCCTCTGCCTTCTTTTAACTCCTATGATCCTTTTTTCTCTGGAAGTATTTTGTCGTCATCGTGATGTCATTGTTTCTGGCCAGATTCTGCCTGCCAATCTTTCTGCTATGATGCCCAATGCTAGCTCAGAAGCAATTGATCTCATAATGGTGAGGAATGAACTATTGTAGGATAGAAAATCATGTTTTTCTTGCTAGCTATGGACTTATAAATTAATAGATGGTACTTTTGACCGATATTAGCAACTATGTTCATGGGACCCTTTGAAAAGGCCAACTGCTGAGCAGTCGCTTCAACATCCATTTTTCAATGTAAGCATCCCTTCTTGTACTTGTTTCTTCTTTCACCTTCAGGGAATGCTTTGTTAATACCCAATGCACAGGTTAGCAAGCGGATTCCTTTTCCTCTGCGTGACCCATATGAGGGGAAGCTAGATAAGATGGGTGAGTCTTGCAGAATTGAGATTTTGTGGAGTTCCTAATGCAGTGGTATTTATTTAACAATTTTTCACTGTATTTTGCCTACACTTTTTATAAGCATTTTCGACTCCCACTTCAAAATTCAAATTAAAAAAAAACTATCTAAGCTGAAAATTATGAAAACCTGTTTGTAGGTTTAAAATTAGAAAGGTTTCGGGTTTTCAATGTCAAATAAAAGTCAAAGCAAAGTTTGGGAAAAGCAATAGGTACTTGAAAATAGTCTTACCAAACAGACTTTGCTGCAGGTGCAGGTGCAGGTGCAATGCCAAACCTCGAGTTGAACCTGTGGGACTTTGGCAACCAACCTGATGACTGTTTTCTTGGCTTGACGCTAGCAGTGAGACCAAGTAATGAGAACTTGGGTATGTATTTCAGTTTTCGTGTTCGGTTGATGCTTGTCTACGTGTTAATTTGTGACAAAGGAATTGCTCACAGTCGAGATCATCTTCATATGCATAAAGTGAATTTTTTGTCCTTTCAATAATTATCATAAGATATTTATATAGAACTTCTCTGCTATCCAGTTGTGAAGTTCAATTTCACTTATCGGTTCGAGAGGATTTTGAGGTGTTACATGCATGAACTTACATGATAGTTTGAAACCATGCACACACTTCCTCTCAGAAATATTTAATTCTCCTTTTCATGCTTCTAGATTAGGCGAATGATACATTCTTCCTGTCATTTTCTGTAAATGCTCAATTTGACTTGTGTTTGGGCGCTCATCTCCTTGCATTGGTTTGACACAAATTTTTGCTTGTCTTCCAATCCCATCTTTCTCCTTCCCCATATGATTTCTATTGGCAATCATCTTTCTTTTTATTGCGTGATTCCGGCAGATTTGGTGCATAACGTCTCCCAGGGTATAGCAAAGGTGAGTTTAAACTTTGTAAGTGCTTTACATAAATCATTATTTGAACTTGCTAATAATGGGGTTCACTATGTTTCCTTATTTAATACTGCTTTTTAGAAACAAAAGTAGTAAAAAGACTTTTTGTTACATACGATTGTACTTTATTGCTCCTGTCCTAAAAGTAAGTTTTGACTGGTATTTTAAACTAGTTTGAACTTCACACCGCAGGATATTTTTTTTGGCTCGGACTATAAAGATTGTGCAGACCCATCAGGCAAGTGTAGCATTTAATATATATGGAGAAGGCTCTTTTCTTTGCTCTGAAGATTAGTGTAGCGTTTTTTTAGAATAAATATCTCATGTCTTTGATTAGCTGTCATCCACATATTGTGTTTTTGGTGTTTCAGTTTATTGGTCGCTACTCTCTCCTAATCAAAATCAAATTCAGACACCAGTCGACTCTTCATTGTCACTATCCTTTAGGTAAGTGCAGGTTTGAAATTGTACAATTTTCACTTGCTTGATAAATGTGACAACCTTTTCCCGTGTGATCACATGGAAAAGTTATACCTGGATGTTGATATAGTTGGTTGACTGGTTGCTTTTTTTATAAGAATGCAAGATTTTTTTTTAGATTTAAATGTACGGTGAATGTTTTGTCTTTGGCAATACCAATGAAAGTCAGTTGTACAGGCAAATGTCAGTAATGTGGATAATTTCTCATTACAGACCCGCATTGTAGTTGTTGAGCTTAGATTGGAAACAAATCTCTATTATGCTAACGAGTAGATTGTGCTTTCAGAGAAATGATTTCTAATTATCCTTCTGTGCTGCAACAGCTCGATTCGGCATCCGTCAATTGGAGTTCCACAGTCAACTGGGTTGACCCTTTCTTCTTTGCAGCCCGGTATCTTGGACTGCCCTCTATTGGCCATGCCCTCTTCTTTTCAGCAGGGTCATTGGCTTTGAGTAACTAATTGCATTGACGGCAATAACAATGAGCCTGTAATTTATTTCAAATTTTGTTCTTCCTGTAAAGATGAACAGGACATCGGTATGATGTCCAGAAATGGACAATGCCCCGCTATACATTTGCTTCTTGGGGAGTATAGTTCGGAAATACATGATGAACAAACTGGAATGTGGAGAGGAGAAAATTTGTACAGGTTTCTCGACTTCATTCTTGCGTTTACATCAATAGAGTAATCAAAATTTTTCTAGGTGCTCGCACATAAGCAGTTGCAAAGTTTATTGTTGCGCGTGTGGGTACATAAACTGCTGTCTCAGAAACGAATTGCATAGGTTATCGTGATTTGGGAGGAAGACAGTTTATATGTCTAGCAGCTTAGCTTGAGTTCTTGAATGAAATTGTGTAATGGTCTGAACTGGGCTCTCATTTGGTGACCAAAGATGTTTAGCCTTGCACATGCCATCAGGACATGCAAGAGCTGTGGCATCCAAATCCCACCCGGCGGATTGAAACAGACTTACGGTGTCTTACAGTGTTCGAGGACGGGACGCTTGCCACCAAACATTCCCAGGTGGGAAAAGGGATTCTTTGCACAAGGAAAATGGCCAACATTCCCAGTTTAGGAACTAGGAACTGTCCAATGTGCTGGTGTAGTCAGGCCCTGTTGCTTCTCTATACGAGTCGAAATAGAGTGAGATTTGAACAATGGGTGTGAGACAGTGAGTACCGAGTAGGGGCTCATCATAATGATAGTGAGTGAACCAGGAGAAACAACAATGCATACATACAGCTATTCAAATTCCTAGAGCTTCTTAAAACTTCCGATTTTGTAGAATGCTGCACATTGAGCATTCTGGGAGTGTTCTCTTGTTGGAAGGCTTTCCTTTAGGTGTGGCAGATTATGAGTGACTTATGTGAAATGTCACCGTGAACAAAGGGGATTTTGGATCAAGACCGTTGATTTCAATCTCTACAGTATCAAATAGAGGGATTACTTTCAACTGTCTCTTCGCCTGTGAATTCGAGCTCCCCACGGCATGCTCTAATGGCGGAGATCTCTTTCCGCGCTCCTCCTCTGTAGCTCAATGATTTGAGACTCCCACCGAAGCTTCCACTCCACCCAGTCGTGTCGTACCTGCGGTATTTCGATGTAACCAATTAAGTAAAACTTTACAGTGGGGGCATACCAAACTACCCTACGGGTGAAAGATTTAGTCCTGACTTCATAATAAGCACAATTGGTTTCTCCCCTGTCATCATACTTCAAATACCAATTCTTTTCTTTGGCGACAAGCAAGTGGGTTTATGTTAAGAACAATGCTGACTGTGACCACTAGATTAAAATGTCCGATCTTGAATTCATGACTGCCAATTGCGGTAGGATAGAAGCCAATTGTTTTTGTCATGAAATGTCGTGGCCGACAAGATTGTCCGAACTCGTGTGTAAAGTTCCATAGACCACATCCAAATATCAATCTTTTACATGGAAGCTGCTTCACAAGAACAACTGGATTTCTCATAACCCTAGACCATACTCAACCTAACACGGTATAAGCAAGGAAATCAGTAATAAGGGAAAAGGTCAAAAACGAAAAAGAAGCAAGATAGCAAATACCTGTTTATAACAGAACGGTTTGGGACCACCAACGGCCATATCTCTGTCATACAAAGCTCTGCTTTTCGGATCGGACAACGTCTCGTAGGCCTCCTTCACCTGAATGAACCTCTTCGTGTACTCTTTGGCCCTGTCGGGGGGCGACACGTCCGGGTGGTATTTCAGGACCAGCTGCTTGTAAGCTTGCCTGATCTCCGACGTCGTCCCGCTCTCGGGAATGCCCAGCAGGTCGTAGAAACTGTCCGCCTCCATCGCCGCCATGCGGAGGTCGTCAATGGCGGCTCTCGAAGCGGTTCTTGATCTTGTGGAAGAAGAAGAAGAAGAAGAATACCCACGTGAAGTTCTGACGGAAAGGCATAGTTTTGGCAAATGGGTAGTGAATCTTGGGTGGACACAAGGTCGGGGCACGAACTTGGGGTTGAGTTTGGCGGACACAGGGAAGTGGGTTAGGCTCATCTCTCTCTCTCTCTGTACTCAGTCCTGCTTCTGCTGGTGAAACAAACGGAAGTTTCGATGTCTTAGCTCTGGCACGAGATTGAATTGCGAGTCACTGCGGCCTCTGTATATACATGGAGGATAACGGGTGGATTGGCAGTGGGGACCAGAGCAGGCGTACGCAATGATGGCAACTCAAAATGATTTTGAATTTGAGGGTGGACTATGATTTGGCCACGAATTTCATCTTCATTTGTTGGCTGACTGTTGTGATTTGATCCCATGTATAAAGAACTACGATTTGATCCGTCTATAAAAACGTGTCCCGAATATTTGGAAACCACTTGTAATGACGTGAAGCCCAAACTTGTTCCATCAACAAGCGACAAGCTTTTCTTCGAATTCAATATGCTCCCGGTGCGACGTCATGAAAAGCAATCGAGGATAAGATCGAAGAGAATGTAAGGAGCGTAGTCGCCACCATACCGCTTCATTCCAATCCGTACATGGTAAATGTTTTAGTCGTGCGGATTTTGTGACGGATGATGCTTCGGTATAGCGAGAGAGCTTGATTTTGGGGAGCAACATCACGATACCGTGAATAAGATTAAGATCTAGGTGCGACTCGAAACGGAATCCTCAACGTGAGGGTAATTTTGCGTGGGTTAATGAAAAAGTTTTCCCCTAAGTTATTCTCGTGATGTCCATTCACGACACCATTGAAGGCGTTGCAAATCCGGAGGACGGTAAGTGAGTACCATAGACGGCCACTGTTGCACGTTAGCTCGTGACATGATGTTGGATTAGAGTGCTCACGAGATTATAAATATTAAAAAGGCTGAGATTGGCCAGCGATTCTCTTGAGTCCATTGAAAAGATGGGCCGACGTTGCTTTACATTTTTGTTGCTGATGACAATCCACGGCATCCTCAGACATTGAAACCCTTTCCCAGATTCGAATAAGTTATTGCGCCGATTTTATTAAACCGTCTTCATTCGACCATTCATTTGGGATCAATATAATCTTTTTAGTAAAGCATCCGAAACCCCATCCTCATCCGATCGCTCTAGTAGTCTAATTCCACTTGGCACCCTCTGTTGTGTGAATATAATGGTTACCATTGTGTCCTTTTCTGCGAAATTGTCGTTTTTTCTTCGTGAAATATCTCCACTTAAATTCTACATTCATCGCGAAACCCTAAATCTTCTGATCAATTCAAACCCAAACTCAACTACCACTAATACCCTCCTCCCCGTCCGCCATCATGAGGACCTTCGCCCTTCTCTCTCTCTCTCTCTGTTCAAGTGGCCATGGCATCGGCGACCTTGAACCGAGGTCGCAGACCTTGTTATCTGATCGAGATTGCGAGCTGCATGGAAGCCAGATTTCAATCTTAAGTCCCCGGCCACGTAAAAGTCGCACATGGCTGACGGGGTGCTAGGCGCAAAGGGGTCGTATTGACCATCTAAATCAACAGAAATGAATGCTTCGAAAAACAAAGACTTTGCTTATTTAGTTTTTCATAAGAAGCATGGTAGAGATAATCTTTGACAAACCTTTGTTCTGTTTTCGATTCATTAGCCCACGTACGCCGACAATCATGTCACAGATGATATACATTAAAGTAACCCAATAGAGCTCGTTTACGTTGACTTTTCAGGACAAGTGGAGACGCTTAAATCATTGGTGGTGACTACGTTAGAGACATTTTCTTTAATTTTAGGTGCAGCTTGTGCATCCTTTGGTCGATGCTTCGTAGGCGGCCAAGTTGCGCAACTTGCCGTACCCTGCACTCCTGTTGTGAAACCAGGAACCCACGAAAAGAAGGGGGACCAGATCATTCTCTTTGCCACACAAGCATGCAAGACAATAATATAGAAAGAGATAAGTGTACTAAGAGTCTTAAAAATTTTACAAAGGTGTAATTGAGTACTAAAACTTTCAAAAAATGTAATTAAATCATAAAACTTATCAAATTGATGCAATTAAGTCTTTTATTAACTCCGTCCAATTTGATTAACGAAAAATGCTGACGTTGCTTTTTTTTATTATTATTTTCCCTATCCTTCGTGACTAAAACAACGTCGTTTTGATCCAAATCTAATATTTAATACAAATTTTATTTAATTTATAAACAAATAAACAAATTTTTAAAAAATAAATACAAAAAAGGGAAAAGCAGGCGAGGGATTGTAGCCGTTGCCGCCGCCCAACCAACGTCAAGAAGGGCTATCGCCTTACCATCGCTTGCTGCATTGAAGTATTTTGATCGTGCTCAACCCAATTCAAAGAAGTTTAAAAGCTTCCATTCCAATCAACAACAACAATTATTATTATTATTATTATTATTATTATTATTATTATTATTATTATTATTGCCAGGAATTCAACCTTTGCACTGATGTCGTTTTGGGATCCATCAAACATAGGCCAATGGATACGTGGATTTGCATGTTCATCAAGAGAAAATATTAGGTATGCCAGTTTTGCCATGTCGGTCGTGTGTCACTCCATTCATCACTTGTCACGTGTCCGTAACAGGCTTACTTGTCAAATTTTTTCTTTTGATCTCTTTCCTCCGTTTCCCTCTCTCTCTCTCTAAGCTTACTCTTTGCAACAACAATTGCCTCTCTCTCTTTCCTCCTCTCCTATCGCTCCTTCTCCCTCCGGCCCTCTCCCTCACTGCACGTCCCAATAATTCAGCAAAAAGTTCACATGCCCTCTCCCTCACCTAAGCTTGACCTCTGCACCTCCTCACCGTGGTGACCAGCGGAGTTGTTGGCACTAAGGGTGCGTATGACAAAATTTCTGTTCCAGAAGTCAAATTCTATTTCAAGAATTAATTTCTGAGCAAAGAAAAGCATTTGATAATGACACAAAATTTTTATTCTCGAAACAAAAATTTGTTTGATAACAACATAAAATTTGTATTTCCCTAACAGTGCCAAATGATGATGGACGGCGGCAATTGGTGGGCGGCAAATAGCAACGGCGACCGACGGCAAAAGGCGGGTGGTAGGCAGTGAGGGCGGCAGCGACTGGTGGTGGTCAGCGGGCAGTGGTCGAGGTGACCAACGAGCGATGGCGGCGGAAGGCCAATGGCAGGCAATGGGGGCAACAGGCAGCAGTCGGCAACGATCGATTACCGAGGGCGATCGATGGCACATGGTCGGCAGGCGGTGGGCGACGGCAGTTGGCGAGCGAGCTGTGGCGACGGCAATTGTAGGGAGCTGGGAGAGAGAGGAAAGTGTGTCATGAAAAGAGAGAGAGGAGAGAGAAAATTTATTATTTATGTTCCAGAAATCAAGAAGTTGAAATTTTTAACTTCTGATTTCTGTTTCAGAATGATTTCTGGAATAAAAATTTGTTCTAAAAATAGAAAAATGAAATTGCATTACCAAACAGATTTCTGTTCCAAACCTGTTCCAGAATTATTTCTGGAACAGAAATTGTGAAACAGAAATTTTGTCATGCGTAACCTAACCAAACTAACCAAATCCGATCGAACAACGCCGAAAACAACCATGGACAAGCGTCGATGTCACTCCTGAGCCGCTTGTCCAGACTTGGATTTGGAGAACTCCAGATTTGGCCTCACCCACTTCACTATCCAAATGCCAACCAAATCTAACCGAACGATATTGACGACGGCCATGGTCGAGTATCGATGCAGCTCACGAGCCCGCCCTCCCTATGGCTGGTAAGGGCCTGGGCAAGGGTGGTGATGCCCTCACCTAGCCAAATATGGTGAGGGCTTGCGAGCCCTCGCTATGGTTGACGAGGGAGTTGTGGCCCTCACCCGCCCTTATAGTGGCCGGCAAGGGACATGATTGTCGCCCTAGGGCCAGCGTGGGTTGCCAGCCCTTGCCCAGTGGCCAGTAGAGACCATTGGCCCAATGAAGAAAAAAGAAAATTTAATAATTAATAATAAAAAATAAAAAATTTTGAAAAAATAAAAATAAAAATTGTCCACGTCTTGCAAGTAAAATTAGTATGAAGGACTACATTGGTAATTCGTTAAAATTTTTAGTACTAAATTGACACAATTAAAAGGTTTAAAACTGAATTAGCATAATTGAAATGGTTATAACTAAATTGGTCACCGTACAATAGGTTTAGAACTTTTTAGACAATTTTCTCCACTAGATTGGGACTTATCGGGATAAAATAGCCTCATCGAGCTAGTTCGCGAGTTGTCTACTTGTTCGCCCGTTTTCAATATTCATCAATTCAAGGACGAGATGGTATAGTTCAGTCTCTGATAATTGCCCGTCTTCACAGCTATATCTTATCACCATCATTTACTTTCCCAGGTCCATCTACTGGGCCTGTAGCAATTGGGCCGATCCCAAGGCTCACAAGAAGTGCCCAACCTGCACACCACAAGCAAGGAAAGCCTCCTGAATTTCTCCGTCTCCAACGCATCATCTCGTACACGCTCCGGATGTTGATGTTGTGTTGTTGGGGAGCTTGTGGTGGAGGTTTTATCTGTGTTACTTCGGTCTGCAGGGTGAGCCCGGGTTCTTTTGTTTTGTCCCAGTCCCAGCTGTGCCTCCAAGATTTTCTTTCACGTGCATTGACTCCATTGCTGCTTCAGTCCTCTCCATCCACTCCTTTTAAAAGGATTGATTGAGTGAATTATTGGACGGGCGAGACTCACGACCGCCTGTCATGTTCAGGTTGTCGATTCGTTTTAAGTCGTGTTACCGTAAAAAAAAAAAATATATTCTTCGCTAGATGTGCTACAAACAAGGAAAATTATTCAAAAAGTTCTAAACTTATTATACAGCGGCCAATTCAATTATAAACATTCTATACGGCGGCCAATTCAATTCTAAATATTTTAATTGTGCCAATTTAATCCTAAACATTTTAACGAATTGTCAATGTTGTCTTAAACCTTTTAACGTATTGTCAATATAGTCCTTCTAGCTTATTTTGGCCAGAAATTGATGAAGTGGATAATTTTTTAATGATTTTTTTTGTTTCTTTTTTCTTTTCTTTCTTTTCTTCCCAAGGCCAGCGGGGGTCGCCCACCCTCACTATGGCCAGCAAGGGCATCACAACCCTCGCCCTCCACAACGAAGGCTTGTGGGACCTCGCCAGATCCGAGGAGGGTTGCAACCAGGATTCATGGCCCTTACCCTAGGGCCGGCGGTGGTTGCCGGCCTGGAATGAATAAAAGAAAAAAAAAAGTACATAAAAAAAGAAAAAATCAATACAAAAAAATCAGATTATTTTTAATTTAAAAATTATCCATGTCAATGTTGGTAGCACCACGTCAGCGATATTTGACCAAAATTAGCCGGAATGACTACATTAGCAATTCGTTATAAGGTTTAAGACTAAAGTGGTAAATTCTCAAAAAGTTTAAGACTAAATTGGCACAATTAAAGGATTTAGAACTGAATTAGCAAATGTTAAAAGGTTTAGAACTAAATTAACACAATTGAAAAGTTTAAAACTTAATTGACCGCGGCACAATAGTTTTATGATTTTTTGAACAATTTTCCCGCTAAAAATAAGATAACACTTTAAAGTTCATGTTAATTTTTGTCGAATTCGAATTATGGATTAGTGTGTAAGTACGTTTTTAAAGAAGGAAATAACTCTAAATAAAATGTAAATGTGCATGTTTCAAAATTAAGTTGCAATTTTTATTAATTTGCTGTGATTAATACTTAGTGAGTATTGAGTGAAGTTTATTCAAGTAACAAAATAAGTTATTGTTCAAATTCTTTTAATCTATTTCGAATTGAATGGATAAATAATGCATTTATTCGTGTAATTAACAAAGCTATACTTCAAATTATAAGAGTTATCTATTTAGTACAATGGATTTCTCTTTCTGACTTAATTTCAAATTAAATGCATTAACTCATATATTTGAACGAACTACTTTATCTATCTTTGTTCCTTTCAATTTAAAATCAATAAGATAAATAGAAAGAGATAGATGTTTTGGAAAGACAATAGAAATATATTTCAGGATATTTTATTTTATCTATTTTATTGATCAACTACATTTGAATATACTTTCTAATTTTTGGTCTTGGATCATTCAATAAGTGATAGACGTTTGGAGATGACAAATTATTAAACAAATGATAATTGGACAACTACAGTTCACATGACATAGTCGTTCCATATTGCATGCCACGTGTGGCAATTACAGACGTAAATTTAGGTTCCACGTGGCAAACATGGAAGCGAACATTCTCTCGGTTCTAACTTAAATTATATATAATAGATGAGCCAATTGACAGCCGCTTTGATGGACTTTTCTTGGGTGCATTTAATTTTTATTTAACTACTACGCTAAGCTTGTGACAATTGGAATGCAATTTCAATTTCTAGATCTCCATAGGCACATAAAAATTTTTTTAAAATATATTAAAAAATACATCTCGTCTTTCACCCAACGACCACTTACATATCTCTACTTTTGAAAATATCAAATATATACCTGACTTTTACTTTGGAGATTGCTTTACATGTTCTCATTAGTTATTCTTGTGCCCTTGCTATAAAAATGTGGATTTTGTTTTCCAAATACACCCATGCTCAAATCTCAAATTCTCGCACCCACCGAAAATAACCACCAACTACAAATCCAATTGTTCAAACCCTAACTAAAATGCTAAAATGAGTTTATAATGAGTGACTATTTAGTATTTTCAATATGAGGTTTTATTTAGAGATATGTAATGGTATTTGCAACAAGAGAGATATATAAGTGACGATTAAAAAAAATGAGGTATATTTATTCTTTTTGGATTTTTCTAAACTTTCGATCTGCCCATCGAAAACGTTTTACCCACTTTTAGGCTTCGTTTGTCGTGATGGCCGAAATGTCATAGGATCCATACTAATCAAAGGAAATTTTCCTACCCACGTTTCTCATGCGATGTCATATGTCCATATCTAGCTCCATTTTCTGTCCACAAATTCATGCTTTTGGTCTAGAATGGATACAAACACTGTTCATCGTTGGCGTAGTTATATAGGGATGCATGCATGTGCACTAACCTCAGATTGTTACCAGCAAATCGCACCCAGTCCCATGGACATCCCTCACGAAATGCATGTCGTTCTGGCTATAGCTTTTTCCCTTCTAGTGCTCCGCATCGTTCACAAGCTTGTCAAATTCGACAACAAAAAGACAGCCGGAAGCCGAACCCCGGAACTGTGCGGGGCATGGCCTCTGGTAGGCCACCTCCACCACCTCTGGGGCCCGGGGCCGGCCTTCCGGAAGCTCGGGGTGATGGCCGACACGCTCGGGCCGGTGTTCTCGCTCCGGCTCGGCGTCCACCGTGTGGTCGTCCTGAGCAGCCGGGAGGCCGCCAGGGAGTGCCTCGCCGCGAACGACCGCGTGCTCGCCTCAAGGCCGGACATCGCAGCCGGCCGGCACATGGGCTACAACAGCGCCGTGCTCGGGCTTGCCCCGTACGGCCCCTACCTCCGCCTCATCCGCAAGATCGCCACCCTTGAGCTCTTCTCGAGCCAGCGCCTCCAGGCGCTGAGCCCCGTCAGGAGCTCCGAGGTCGACGCCCTCACCAAGGAGCTGCGGCGTCGACCCGCCGGCGGCGGAGTGGCCATCGGTGAGAAGTTGGAGCACATGACGTTCAACATGAACCTGAGGATGATAACCGGGAACAGGTACGAGGACGAGGAATTTGAGGAGGTCGGGTCGGACGCGTGGAGGTTCAAGAAAGCGATCAACAAGGCCTTGTATCTTTGCGGGGTGTTCGTGCTCTCGGACGCGATCCCGTGGCTGGAGTGGCTCGATTTTCAGGGGCACGTGAGGTCCATGAAGGAGACGGGCCGAGAGCTCGACTCCGTGCTCGAGAAGTGGCTGAGACAGCACCTGGAGAAGAGATCAAACAAAGGGATCCAAGTTGACGGTGGCGACGCCGATTTCATGGACCTTCTCTTGGAGAGCTTGCCGGAGGAGGATGTGGTGTTTGGCCACGATCGTAAGGACATAATCAAAGCCACGGCTTTGGTATTGATTTCCGGGTTCAGCTACTGTTGTTTTCTATTTACTTTGTGATTATACTGCATGAATCTGCTTATCAA